>JAXFYN010000527.1:0-79491 GCA_036172215.1 Camellia granthamiana
CGACAGTACTACATCCTGTGAACTATTCTGTATTGGTAGAATTCTTTTGAAATTCAAAACCCGTCCTCTCTCACCTTGTTCAATGTAGACGAGGCGAGGGGCTGGGTGGTAGTTAGGCAAGGAGAGGGCATTAGGGCGCAAAGTGTTCCTCATAGGGGCAACACCAGCACACTGGAACTGGTCCTCATTTTCGTTCCACAGCTCAGTGATACCTCCCTCGGATTTGATCCGTTGAGACGGCTGGCTCGAGGATAGTCGTTGGAGACGGCACTGCTGGGATTGAGTTAGCTTGTACGGTGACGGCTGCCTCCCAACCGCAACTGAAGCAAAGAGAGAGAGAGATAGAGCTAGCAGGAGTAGTAGCTTGGTAGCCATGAATTTAGCAGAGAGAAAGAGATGGGGTTTGAGAGTGAAATGGTGATGGGCTGAAATGGGCTGGGCTAGCGAGGCCCATTATATAGTGGGGGGAATTTGGAGGATAGTGAGAGAAGGGTTGGGTTGGGTGGCAATGAAGGGTGATTGTATCTGCATGAAGAGGAAGTGTCCTAATGTTAGTTTGTACATGACACCTTGCAATGGCTATTCTTATGTGTTGTTCATACCATCTTCGACGTGTTGGTGATCCCCTGCATTGTACACTAACCACTTCATGTGTCTCCAACTCAAAAACAATAAAAAGAGTAAATTAACTAACCTTCGTTGAGGTTTTTTTCATCCATACAATTAATTAATTTATGATAAAAAGGGATCCAAGTGTTGTGTGAATTAAAATATTAAGAGAATCTAATATAATTATGTCAACTTGTGGGGCTTATTGTATTTTCTCTAAATCTTAGGGAAAATCAGTATAATTTACCCAAAAAAAAAAAAGAGAGAATAAATTACACTGACCTCCCTTGAGATTTTGGAAAAATGTAGTAAGGCTGAGAATTCTAATATAATTACATTTGAGTTCCCTTATGGTTTTAATTTGCATAACACTTAATTCCATTTTCATCAATAATTTATTAGTCACACGGATAAAAAAAATAATATTATTATCTCTTTTGCACTAAAATGTATATTTTTCTTGTTCATCCTTGTGTCTTTACGCCATCTGATTTAGTTTCGATCTTTTTAACTTTATTAAAAGAGAAGTAGGTGTAATTATGTCAAAATTATTTTTAATTTTTTTTTGTGTTGGTTTTTTCATATCTTGAGTTATGTAAATAAATTGAGTATATAATTTTAGTAATTATATATGCAAGCAAAATATGTGTGGGTATTAATGAATAACAAAAACAATAATTTTTTAGAGTTCTAATGCAGCTCTAATGATGTGGAGAGTGTCCATGTGAAGAATGAGTCCACACTCCTCTCTCTATGTCCCTCTACTCTCTCCCTCTTCTACCTTATTAAAACTCTCATTAGAACTAGTATTTTAGAGTTATTTATCAGTACTCTTTCGGGGCCGATCCTGAGGCCTATATGAAATTAAACAAATAGGCCGAGCCTTCAAGGAAGGCAGACAAGGCAGCCTCTTTGGGCCCAAATTTTGTCTAAAACTTATGGTTCCAAATAATTTTATATTTTATGTTATGTTTGGTCCGTTAAAATAAAATAAGAAAATGATAATATTTCACAATATTCATTATCACATTTGGTTCACTCAAAAAAAAAAAAATATATATATATATATATTACATATGAAGTCATCATTTATTATTGTGAATTAATAATCATTTTATAAAAAAGTTAAGCCCAATCATTATTCAATTTTATTCTAATGAATCAAATATTAAATTATAGTATTAGTAGTTTAAGGCAAAATTATCAAAATATTCGAAAAAACAATTGAAGTGGAAGTAATGAAAAATTGTTTGGTAAATGTATGAATTATTGTAGAAATATTATTGACTCTACTAATTACAATTGTTTTGGGTGAACTAATTTTTTTCAAGCTGAAGTTGATAATATTTTAAAATTCAATTAGCTACCTTAGAAGAAAAAAAAATAGTTTGAATAAATAAATAATGTTACACGTTGAAGATGTTTAAAATCTATTTCAATAATTTATGTTAATTATAAAAATCATATGAAATTGCTCAGAAAATAAAATAGAGAAAAAAAAAATTATAATTGATCCACTCACTGGTACAATATTTTGAATATAATTTACCATCTAATATTTAGAGTAATCACGTAAAAAACTGGTAATTTTATTATTTATATATATATATGGAAATATGATAAACCTACCTCCATGGGTTGGTTTGTTGTTTGAGAACTAATATTTTAGCTAAAAAATAAAAAAATCATTTTACTTTTTTGTATTATATTGGGAAAGTTACTAATAAGTCCTAAATATTGAAATTGTGTTCTATTTGGTCCCAAAATTTTTTTTATAATCCGTTTGGTCCTTTCCGTGGTAAAAAGACGTAAATACCACTAGTTGAGCTTCTTCAGCGCATAATTGCTGTGTTTGTTAATTTGGGTGCGCGTGGTTCCGTGGCATTGTTTGTTTTAATATCTTTTTTGGTGCGTGGTGGTGACGTGCCACGTTTTCCTGTTTCGCTGTTGGTAAATGCTCATTATGTGCCACGTTAAGTGCGTGATTTGGGTGCCACATAAGAAAGTGCACTAAAGCTTTGCTTTTTGACTTGGAGTGGTGTGTCCCACGTGACACACATGCACAAATGTAAGACAACCACTGCAAATGAATGACCTCCCATGTGGCATGTTATACAATTGAATTGTGTGGCATGTCATACAACTGAACTAGACAGATACACTAAGCGGCTACCCCTAACACGAAAATCAAACGAAAAAAACCCACCTTTTCAACTCCAACAATGCCGACGGCTAATTTCAGAATTTCGGTTAATCCGTCACGCAAGCACACGCAAGCACACAATTGGTCTCAATTTTTTCTAATAAATCGTTTAGTTCTTGGATATTTTGAGGGACCTTAATGTCCTCATTTAGATATTATTAGATGCATACTTTTATGAGGGTGTGTCACGTGACACACACAAAATGTCACGTGACACACACAATGGGTGTCACACATCAACAAAGTACACCAAAGCTCTTTATGAGGGTGTGTCACATGACACACAATATGTCACGTGACACACACAATGGGTGTCACACATCAACAAAGTACACTAAGGTTCTTTATACTTTTTGCCTTAGAATGATGTATGTCACATGACACACACGCAGAAGGGTATAATTGACCACTCAATGTTACTAAACAAAGGAAATAGGATCAAGTGGTAAGATATTTCCCCACTAATAGGACTAATCAGAACAATAGAAATAACCTTAGGATCAATCGGTAAAACTGTTTGTGAAATAGGATTTATTGGTAAATATCTCATTTTTTTATAAAGAGTTAAAATGTTATTAAAATAGCTTGTTGCCAAATGAGGACACATGTTCAGTAGCTATTGCCTGCTTGCTGCTGCTCTCCTTTGTTGATAGAAATCAATTTTTTTTTTTTTTTTTCCAATTTCCACCCAACATTTTATATAATTTAAAATTGGGTCCCAATTTTTTATTTTATTTTTTTGAAAAATTACCAATACACTTGTCTCCTATAATTCTAGAAATTACATGCCTTTTAAATTTCGAATCGCATAACAAATTTTCACTTTTATTAATAAGTCATTAGGTCAATTAATAATTTTAATGATGTTAACAATAAATTTTAATTAAAAATTTTAATAATTTTATTGTTGAATAAAAGAGTAATTAGGAATTTTACTTTTTCTGACAATGAGTATTTGTAATTTTGAAATTAATGAGCAATTCGTATTTTAAATAATTTTCATGAAATATATTTATAATTTATATATATATATATTTTATGTTGCAAATATGATAATATTCCATTAAGGTTGCAAATTATAATTTGCTTATAACATGTGCCCTTTTTTAAAAAAATATAAATAAAAAAAGTCCTTGCTACAAAAAAATTAATTTTTTATTTTTTTTTTATTCTCAAATTTCAAATTTCAAAAAATTGTGGTATAGGGTAAAGTGACTAAAGGCTAATTTTGGATTAGGATGCTTGAGAAAATAAAAGAAGTCAATCTCTCATTGCTTGTTTGGATGATGAGATATAGTTTCAAAAAAAAATCATTTAAACCTTAAGAAATTTTGTTTATCACAAGTGGAGAAATTTGGCGATAAATTAAAATTACTTTTTACAATTACAAAAAATTATAATACTTAAATTATTCTTCTAAATACAAAATAAATAAAATAAAATGACACATGTCCTTTTTATTTATTACTCATTAAAACAAGATGGTGAGAAATCACAAATTTTTTGCCCTCACTTAGTTGAGAAACTACAAAAACAAAAATTCCCTTCTCACCCCACCATCCAAACAGAACCTAAAGTTGAGATTGGTGGTGAAATTCTGCCAACTGCAATAATACCTAAATTATTCCTCTAAACATTAAATAAATAAAATAAAATGACACACGTATTCTTTTTCATTTATTGTTCATCTAAATAAAATGATAAGAAATTATAATCTTTTAATTTTCTCACGAAACTAGAATAATTTCTTTCTAACCTCGCTATACAAGCAGAACCTAAAATTGAGGTTGGTGGTGAGAGTCTGACAATTGCTGATGATGATCCAAATGAAGTTGTTCTTCTTGTTGATTATTATGAATTGCATTCGTCGTCATCCATGGAGGTTGGTGTTGTTGATATTGGTTTTGTTGGTTTACATGTTGTTGGTGGTGATTATTCATTTGTTGTTGAGCACTACAAAGGGCTGTTTGGCATTGAATCTTTGCTATTTCATTGTGAATCTGAATTATTTGTTGCTGCAATTCAAAGATTGTTTTTATGCATCCATAAATTGGGTCTTGAATTCTTGAACTTGCTTCAATTGCCATGCAATCTGCAGCTTCTGCTCGTGATTGGATTGGAAGTTGCTGTTTTCAAAAATCAAAAAGCGAAACAAATAAATAAATTATATATATATATATATATATAACCCGAAGAACACAATATTAGTTGAATGAATCATAATCACAAACTAATTCCCACTTGCTAAATGTGTTACGAATTGTCGGAAAATAATTCAGTTAATTGATTTTATTTTTGTAGGGTTTAGGGTTTATTTGGTTTGATTTTTAAAAAATTATTCTCTATTTTTTTTTTATCTTTACTAAATTTAATTGTTAGATGTATCTAATATAAAAGTATCTAATATATATATATTATACTAAAAATAAAAATAATAATAATTTAAAAAACTAGCATTTTTTTTGTATATTTATTTTACATTTTGAGTTAATAAAAAAATAAACAAATTAAATAAAATATGAAAAAAATTCATTAAAAATGTTCCTTCTTTAACTCTTAAATAATTAATTTTATTTATTTATTTAAATTATTTTTATTAATAAATTATAAACAAAAATTATACTGAATAATTTAATATAAATTTTAAAATTAAAATAAATTATAATCAACTTTAACAAAGAGAGTGAATGAAACTATCTCTCACACATTTTTTTCGTGACTTGTTCACTGAAAATGAATTGACCCCTCATGGTATACTTGTGTTAACTTGTATTTTTTTTTTAGTATGGTTAAAAATTATGTTTTTTTAAAAACATGATGTGATTATTAATTATGTTTTTAACTTAACGCGTAACTCTATTTGAATTATATATATTTTTTAACTTAACACTATATGAATTACAATTTTTTTTTTTTTTTGAAGCGCTTACATTCAAATAAAAACCGTAATTTGTAACAACATTTGGGGTTAATTTTTTTAATAACTTTTTGTTGATTTTTTTTGCTTTTTTGTTTTCATTTTTAATACAGTTTTGTTAAAATAAAAAAAATTACACATTTGCGTTCTACTCGATTAGATGGACCCAAAAAATAAAAACAAAATTTACAAATTTGAAAAAATGTCTAGAAAGGACCCAAAAAAAAAAAAAATGCCTTTCTTTGGCTGCAGTGTAGTGAACTGTTTTTTTGTTCTTTTTTGTACCTTTTAGATTCATCTATACAAGGCAGATCTAAAAAGTAAACAAAAATTAGACATATAATTTTAAAAAAAACTGAAAAATAAAATAAGAAATAAAATATAATTTTTTAACTCTATGCCAAACTTATTATAAGTCAATTAATATACAAATTATAATATGTGATTGTTATTGGAATTTATCAAAGGATGTAATGGACATTTTGTTTATTTATTTTGGATGACGTGAAATGAAAGTCACTTACACAAACAATCATGCATATAGTTCTGAAAAACAATAAAATTTACCAATCATTTTTATATTATGTTATAATATGTGCTTTTTATTATTGAGATTTATCAAATGGTGAAATAGACCTTTGTTATTTTTTGTTTTTTTGATGGGGTGAAATGGACGTTATTTACACAAACAATCATGTATACAGCTTTGAAAAACAATAAAAACATACTAATCATTTATACATTATCTTGTGAAGTCATTTAGTATTATTTCATCTTAAAAAAAGTCAATTGAGTATTAAAAAGAACAGCAATTTAATAATTCCCTTGGCTGTAATAAAAAAGAATAAAAAATTTCTGACCTTCTTCAAAGAAACTCAAGGTGAATATTAATTATGATTGAACAATGCTATATACACTTAATTTATACATAGAAAAGTACTTAAGAAACTCAAGGTGAATATTAATTATGATTGAACAATGCTATATACACTTAATTTATACATAGAAAAGTACTTAAGAAATATGTAATTTAGATTCTTTTATAATGTGATGTAATAATATGAATTTCACCATATAAAACATACCTAGAAATCTTAAAAATGACTAAGAAAATCACGAGTAATATCATGATTTGTTTGTTACCTCTAACATCTGAGTAACATTGCTTGCTCCGAAGATCTTGTGGACACAGGCAAATCTCTCTGGATTATTTGCGGGAAAATACGGTGCCAAAATGCAATCTTCAGAACATTTTCTCTTTAGAGATTTGCAAGCTGCAACCTAGTCAAATTAGACATTGCTCGGATTTGCTAGAATCTATGAAAGATTTTCTCCAAATTCTCTAGAATCAAATTTATATACTAAATGATTTTGTTAGGATTGTTATGTTTTTGAATATCAAAGTGATCTTTATATGAGATTTGCATAGAATTGAAAGAGTTCTAATTTTGGAAGGGGATAACGGCTAGATTTTTTTAAAAATTGGTTAAGCAAAAGGAATGAATTTAGAAGAATGGAAGCATAAGAATGTTTCCTTGTTTAAATAATTTAGGTCAATACTCTTCTTTTTCTTTTATTTTTTCTTTTTAGAAAAGACTTTTTGAATTTTTATAAAAAAAATATACAAAAAATAGAGAAAATAGAAAAGAAAGTACTATGTAAATAGAAAGGTCAACACTCTTCTTTTTCTTTTATTTTTTGTGTGACTTTTTGATGCGGTAACTTTTTAACTTTATTAACTATTTGCATTATGCTTGTGAGTACTATGTAAACTGAAAATACTGTTTGAGTATGTAGGCTCTATCAAGAGTTTTAGTTTGATAATATGAGCCGTTAATTTTATAGATTACTGTTTTTAAATCATCCATTAAAAAAATCATAATTTTCTGATAGTCATAGTCATATATGTGATCATATTTGTCATAAAAAAAATAAATGATTTATTTTTAAAATTATAGTTGTCATTCGGATCAATCTAATTTTTTTCATGAATAATTTATACAAAAAAAATCTTACAAAATAAATAATTCAAATCATTAAAATAGAAATTGTGGTGAGCCCCCAAGGACCCATAAAATATCCTCGAAAAAAGCATCCTATCCCTTTCTAATTTACACGCGAAAAATGATTTAATTGGAATTGGTGTAACCCAACCTTAATGATAATTAATGAAGGCATTCACCATTTAATGGCTTAGCCGTACAACATGAGTATTAATTAAGTTACAGAAAAACTGCAAATGTCCAAATAAAATGTATAATGTAAACCGTTGTGGATGGAGTTTTTATAATTAGTTAACATTTTTGTTTTAAGTTAATGGACTATGCTTCTAATTTTCATTAACCAGTCCACAAAGAGAATCAGTCAGCATGAGAATGCAACATAAGGTTGTGAATTTTGAGCCCAATTTTATAGGGATAAGTTATCATTCATAACTCATCTGTTTATATCTTTTTATATTCTTTTTATGAGTTTCAATTTGAATTCATACTGATAATCTGAGTCGTCTATCTCGTAAGTCTCGCAATGAAAGTCATTCATATAAAAAATTAATTTCATTAGATAATTATAAACACGAAAACAATTGCATTTTATTTTATAAAATATATGGTCAATAGGAGCTATAGGAGCAATTTGGAAATTTGATAAAAAGCCACATTTTCGGTTTTTTACCAAGTTCTTCCAAAAAAGTCACAAAAGAGTCAATTTTTTTGCCAAAAAAGCTATCAAAAAGTCAAAATATCAATGTTTTACCAACTTTTTAAAACACCCCATAGTGAACATGAGTTCAACTTGAGTACTAAGCAACTAAAGAATCTTACAAGTTGGAAAAGAGGAGAGGCATCTCCTCCACCAAGTTCAAGTTTTGAAGGACAAAAACAAAAACAAAAAACAAAGAGAAGATATGAAAAAAAAAGGGCATCTTCTTCTTTTCAAGATCAGTTTGAGGCATCCTTGCAGACACTAAAAAGCCCCAAAAAAATTTCAGCATTGCTTGTGCCAAATGTAACAAATACATCTTGAATATGTAGTCAATATAATCCACATATTAATTAAGTTTTTATAATAAACTTTAGAGAGAAAAAAATGTTGACATTGTTGGTAAATGTTAAGTTTCTAACATATCTGAGTGTTTGGGGGTCAAATGATAAAAATGTCTTCTTATCTAGAACATTCTAGGATGTCTTGTATTTATTTAATTCAATACAAACATGGATGAAATAAAAAAGAAAGAAAAATACATGAGACCTTCATCTTTTTGTTTTTTTTTTTTAATTATGATTTGAGCATGTGAGGTCCTTATCGACACCATTTTTAGGGTTATAGATTTTTATTTTATTTATTTTTATTTTTATTTTTATTTTTGTTGTGAGTTTTATCCATCATTAAGGGCATTTGCTTAATGGAATTGTATATTTATAGGAGGTCCTAAAAATTCGGAGATGTGGGAAGGGTGTTAGACCCTAGAGATGTATAATAAAAATTTTCAAATTCTCTTACAATAATATGAGAGGTATGGTGTGTTAGACACTAATTGATCAAAAAAAAAAAAAAAAAAAAAAAGAAGAAAAAGTGGTTAGACACTATATAGTTGAGAGTGACAAATCAAAAGTGAACACCTAATATACCACATTATTATAAATCAAATTGGAAAAAAATTTAGGATTGATTTGGAAAGTGACTTTTTAGTAGCTTTTTGGTTAAAATATAAGGTGAAAAAAAAAAAAAAAAAAAAACACTAAAGCTGTGGGAAATAGATTGACTTAAAAAAAATGTACAAAAAATTGAGGCAATGAGAAATAATTTATAACTTTTTTAGCAATTTTTTTTGACCATTTTAACCACTTCCCATATACTTTCATATTAAGGGTTTTAAACATTTAAATATATATATAAGACTTTAGGTGATTGTCTAACTCGACCAGTGGATGGCCATTGTGGGCACTGAGTAACTAACTGTTCCTGAAAGGGAAGGACCATCCCTGAGGTTCTCCCTTGCACTGAATCTCTATCTTTTGGAAAAAGTGGAACAAGGTATTTTCTTTCTTGGCTCAAGCGAAGGTATGTGAATCCATGTCTTGTAATTTCATCAAAAGAAATATGTAGTCAGTGATGTGGATGAAGGTTTAGAATTCGTTTGGAAAGTGATTTTTTAATAAAAATATAAAATGAATTTTTTTTTAAATATATGTAAATAATTTTTTAAATTTTTATAAAATAAAAAAATACAAAAAGTAGAGATAATGAGAATGAATCTTTTATCTTTTATATATTTTTAAAATTTTTGACTAAAATACGATCATCCCAAATTTAAACTTGAAGATTCTCTTCTCACAAGTTTGTATCAATTCCTCTACATTATCCAGTTTTTTCTTCTTTTAAATGAGAGAGACAACAGCTTATGGTCATCAATTTATATAATAAACAGATATGAATGCACAAACAGCAAAAATTAAAATTTAAAGGCTAACGCAACGACACTTTTCACAAGGACAAACGACACTCCCGTTTGGAGGTTTTTTTTTTTTTTTTTTTTTTGGGTGTGTGTGTGAACACTCCCATTTGGAGGCGTTCGTTTGTAAATTATTGGCGTAAAAAATTAAGGTGGTTGAATGTCGATAATTATATAATAATATTATATTTATTTATAAAAAATGAACAAAAATTATAACTTTGAGAATAATTTTTATATTTATTTTATTTTATTTTATTGTTAAGATAAATATGATTTGATCTTATGTTCAGGGTCAGCTCGGGACATAGGCTCATCAGGCCATGGTTTAGGGCCTCTCCAAATATATTAAAAAAAGGGCCCCCTCCTATAATAGTTTAGTATAATATATTAGGTATGTTTTAAGTCCAAAAAAAATTAAAGAAGGTCCAAACTGACTTAAAATAAATTAACCTATTAAAAAATTAAAAAGTCCATTCAAAATTAAAAATGCCCATTCTCTCTCCATATCTAATTCCTAACCCTATCTCTTAATTCAAATTTTTCAAAAATTTGAGAGAAACGGCACAATAAAGCACTAACAAATTTCTCAAGAATTCAGAGCAAGTATGATTGATTTATTTGTTTCTAAAAATGCAAGAAGAGCGAGGATCAAGTGATACTTATTAGTTTTTGTAATATAATGCTAAGTATTTTTTTGTGATTTTGACACAAATCTTTTATCCATGCTTTTTTGGCTTTCGAAGGTTAATATTGTAACTTTAAGCGTGCCAGTAAGGATCAATCAGTTTTTATAAAAGATTAATTGCCAACCAATTATCAAACGATTGTGTTTTAGTCCTCTCAGCCTCAATGAAGAGGATTTTCACTGGTGGCTTGTTTAAGAGAATTTAGTAAATAACAATTACGTGAAGAATAATTTCAGAATTTCATTAAGTAAAATGCAAAACTTACAATGATCTGACCCAGTCTCGTAGAGGTTTATAGCAACAAGCTATTTGAAACTATTCCTATGAATGAAGTGCAGTACAGGAATTTGAAGTACAGAAATGTAAAGAACTGTAAAACTGGAAGGAAAAACAAAGTAAATAAAACTAGTTTTTTTATTTGAGTTTGGATCCTTCATTCTGGAGTCTTCTCTGCTTATTTATACTTCTCAATGATAACCGTCGAAGTGGGCTTTTAACCGTCAAAATATCCTCCCATGATTGCTGAACATGCTCTCTCACAGTCAGTCCCACTACGCCACCTTTGTAGTTAAGCTTCCCTCATGATTTTGAATTTGAACTTTGTGAGTAACCGTTAGGCCACATCACCTTATATCCCTCGATCGTTCCAGTGCTACGCAAATCCATTATTATCAATACGGGTTGACACATGTCTGACTTTGGTTGGCAACTTATATTAACTTCCTAAATTACCCTTTTTATGCCACGTGTTAAATTGTGATTGATTTTTATAAATTATATAGCCAATATTACCCCCCGCACTAATAGACCCAATACTTGGTGATATTAGTGGATCAAGGCACTTTACCCACGTCCTAGGACGTGCATGGGCTTTACATCTTCTTAGAAATACAACCGACTTCCATCATTGCAATGTTTGTACTACATTAAATTCCCTTCTACGCCTGGAACATTTCCCACTGTCTGAGCATTCGAAAAGGCTGATATAGTTCTTATGGCCAAGCAAACCTTTTCTTACATTGATCGAGCATACAAAGAGTCTATGGAAGATGATTATAGGCCTTGAAAGAATCTCAATGCATTTATTGATTACACCTATCCGCCTCCATTTATGCAAGTTATGGAAGCTTTTGCAACGTACCAACCTTTAGACCCAAAGTTTGCCAATTACGAATCCTTGGATCAAGCATTTGCAAAAATTGATCTTGGAAACTCTTTTTCTACCTTACCATCTTCTGCATGGAACACAGCTGCTTCTTCCTCTACCCCCACCAACCTCTGCATGGAACACAGCTACTCCTTCTTCCTCAAAGTCTATTGGCTGGGGAAGCTGGCCAGAACCTGATGAGTCCAAACTAAGAGAGTGAATTCACCATTGATTCATCGAATTTGCTGATCCTCTATTTATCCCACCTTTTGCTCGGAACTCGGTGGTTTACCCCTATGTATATATCGATCATCAACGCAGTCTGGAGGATAACTTACTTGTAGCGTGCTACATATCTTCTATGCCTACGAAAATAGTGCGAGCAACTCCTCATCCAGAGGAAGCACAAGGATACAATCTGTCATTCTTGGCCAAGAAGGCAAAGTTTTGCTCTTCTGATTGGCTTGAATGTGTGAATAACCCCCAGTTCCTTTCTTCTTTTGGGATGGACCCTCCTGCACCTCCTCTTCCTCAGAATCCTCACTGGATGGAGGAACTGAAACTTACTCTCTTCGAGAATCAGTTTCTTCCTTCCTACCAACCTCCAGATCTTCCCAATACATTTAAGCGATACCAAGCTCAACTTTTGCTTGTAGTCTTTTTTCACTTGTTCTTCAATGTTCTTGGAGATGATATTCCTCTTAAGAACTTTTGATGGGCCTATGACATTATAACTCAGGGTCATGTCCTCAACCCCATTGCTCAAGCAGAACTTCAGATGCTTTTGGATCAACTCCCCTTTCTTCTCCATTGGCATCAAATTTCTTTGGCTACCACTAATTCTTTGGACAAAATCTCGGCCCATCGAATTCAAACCCAGTACGAAGCAGAAAATCTAATTGACGAATATAATGACTTCAAGAATAAGGATTCTGCATACTGGGATGATCTAGATATAGATGAGATGAGATGGAACAAGGATTGAAGGAAATGGAGTTCGAAATGAAAGTTGAGCAGTTTTTCCATCAAATAAGAACATATCAGCTACAACAACCTAGCTTGGATAGGACATAGGACAGAATAAAGAAGGAACATAAATTCATTGACCACTGTTGGAGCAAATTTCATGACCATGTTATTGTCTCTATTCCTTATTTTTATGAGATTGAATTTGTAGCCAAGAAGACTTTTTAATGCAATTATTTTCATATCAATAAAGCTAGGTTTTTCTTTCTTTATTTGGCTTTATATTCCAATTGCATACTTGTGACCATTCTATTCGCCCAAATCAAACAAAATCAGAGTTTCAAATTTACCAATTTTGTCCTTCGAAACCTGATTTGAACATTTCCAATGGAATACTTGAAACCTAATTTGAATATCTCCAATCATATGGAGTATAATTGACAATCTTTGCCTTAGGTCTTCTCATTCCAATCATATGGTTAACACAATCAACAGCTTCGAATTAACTATCTTTGCTTTGAAAAAACAGTCTAAGTGTTTCGAAGTATGGAAACTTCCCTTAGGAATTAAACTGCTTTATTCTTAAAGAGTGAGTCCCTTTGGGTTCTTTCACTGCTTAACCAAATATTGGTTTTTTGCCACTTTGAAGTTTAAAACAAACAAATTCTAGCTGCAGAGTATTTCAAAGTTTACTTTGAAGGATTTTATTTTTCAACAAGAAACCTAAAAGCAAGTATTTAATCCCCTTGAAGCAAACAAAAACCTGAGCATTCTTGTACTCTTAGGTAAGAAACGTGCTTCAAAGTCAATTACCTGCTTTCGAAGCCCTTGCAGGATGTTGGACGTCTGGCTTTAAAGCCAAATCTTAATTTCGAAACCAAATACTTGCTTTTTGAAGCCAATCCGGATATTCAACATACGTTTTCCTCCAGAAACTTTTCTTCATTTTAAATTTGGGACTCTCCATATTTTAAAATAAGGGTATTAATTTCACATGGACCCAAATCATAAAATAATCATTTCGAATCCACCTGACTCACTTAACTTGTTTGGGTAACTTTTGGACATAAAGGTTTAAAAACCCCTTTCCTTCGTACTCCACCTATCTACTTTTGAACTTGTCAGTAACTTTCGCTTCTTACTCATCTTCCTTTTTCACCCCTTCTGTAATGGCTTCTCTGAAAGTGCAAACCGTTGAGCGTGTGAGTCCCTCTGTAGCTTTAAGGAGACTCATCAATGAAGAATGTGCAAAGTACAAAGCTGGTGAACGGTGTGCTGTTGATGGATGCATTCTTATTCCTCGCCGTCATGTTCAAGGAGAGTATCTACTTGGACCCATTTTCAGGGAGGCCCTCACTCAGCTCCCTGCCTTATACCCTCATCTGGAGGATCATTGCTTATTCTATGAGGGGGCTTTGACTGGGGAAACTGGAGGTTAAATCGACCCCACCTCTGCTAGCCCACAATGAGACCTGAATGAGAAGAATGGTATAATCGAGTTGTCCTTACTAGGACACTTGACCTTCAGGAACTCTGTCTCCTTGATGCCCTTCGACTGGCCAGGTTTTCTATTCTTGAAGACCCTTTCCTTATACCTGCTGCATTATGTTTTTGAAATTCTTCTTTTAATTTTTTCCAATTTTGATGCGGTATGATGGCCCCTACCATTCTGGATATATGCCATCTTCTAGGTTTATCCTCCATTGACACTCATTTTGGTCCTGACTATCCCGATCTTAATGTGTCCTTTTCTATCCCTTCTTTGAACTCTTCCTTCAGTGATTTTGCACAGTCTGAAAATCTAAAGGAAGACCCTGTGACAGACAGAGAGTTCTTCTCATTTATTTTGTATTGGCTTTGTAAATTCTTTTTTTGTACCTCTTCTCAGAGGATTATGCTTGAGTTTGCTCCCCTTGCTAAGGCTCTGGCTTTGGGGAAGAAAATAGCCTTGGCTCCATATGTTCTAGGCCATGTATATAGAGCATGCTCTCAATTTTGTGAAAAACCTTTGGATACTAATCAAGGAGGGCCACTCTGGATATTACAGCTCTAGCTTTTTGCTTATTTCACTGCTTTGCATTCTAGGTTTTTGAAATTTTTGCTATCAAATGCTATCTCTTATGGAATAAAATATGCCAAAGTTTCACTTTATCCTTTCACTTTTGCCTTCTATTTTACTTGTTTTCATTAACTCCTAGCTTCCTCTTCTTCTCGCACCTTCTTCTGTCCCTTCGAAGCCAATATTGGCCCAGCCTTGTTCAGGACTTTCTTAGCTGATAGAAACTGTTCCCAGCCTCAGCACAGGGATATGTGGGCTTCTATTTTAACTCCCAGAGAGCTTTTCATTGGCACTTTAAATCCTAAAGCTTACAAGTACCTAGCAGAAGCCTATTGTCCTGCTCAATTTGTGAGGCAATTTGGGCTTACCCAAGGGATCCCTATTCCTCTCTGTAGTCAAACCAACCCCAATCTTTCCACCAGAGAGCTGAAGGTACAAAGACCCAGGTTAGAGAAGGCAACCTCCAAACTCATTCAGGACTTAATCGAATTTCAGTTCATTCCCTTCATCCCACAAGGCACTATACTGAAGAGGTATCAGAACTGGTGGTCAGTAAACATGGAGGTGCTCCTAAAAATACCTCCAAAAGACCTGCTGGTGGGACTGGACTTGCCTTCTCAGACCCAGCCTAAGGGAACTGGGCTTATCACTCTTTCTACAGCTCCTACCATCCCAGTTTCTGCTCCTATTGACACAAAGAGAGCTTCTTCTGCCTCTCCTCCTTCTTCTAGAGTTATTAGGGCTGCTTCGAAGAAAAGCATGTATTCCTTATCTTTCTTTTCTTTTTTCCTTATAATGCTTAACTCCTTTATTTATGGCTTTCTTTTTCATGCAGAAGCTTCACAAGTAGATTCTCCTCAAAAGGCTCAAGCCCTAAACATTCTTAAGGACAAGCAACAACAGCAAAAGAAAAGAAAACTTGTGCTTAGTCCTGAAGAGAAGGAAGTACCTGAAGATGAGGAAATATCTGAAGAACCACCACTTAAAAGAAAGAAAAAAATAACAATCTCTCCATCAGATTTTAATGATGACCCTACTCATCAAGCGACTGCCAAGGCAGTCGAGAAAGAGCAATCCAAAGAATTGGTGGTTTTTCAAAGGTCCGAGAAAAGGAGACAGTAGCAGATAATAAGGAATGAGACAGCCGCTGCGGATGCACTTCAAAGAGAAACTATAAGGAGGCAACAAACTGTTGAACACTATGCTCTTCGCAGTTCTCCAACCATTATTACTACTACTTTCGAGGCTAGTAACTTCCTTCAGTTTTTGTTTTTGTTTTGATAATTCCCTTTTCCAAAGTTTTAGCAATAAAACTTACCACTGCTTCTTACTTTCTGATTTGCAGTAACAGTTATTCCACCTTTTCCTTCGACAAAGGTTTCCTCAATCTTATCTAAAGGTAAAAAACCATTAGAGGCAACCTCGAAAAGGAGGAAGAAGGTTGATCCTAATATGTCCTTAAATGTAGAGCCTATTCAAACAATACTTCCACTCCCCAGCTCTACATTCTCCATACCTTTTTTGAGACAGGGTATTCATATATCTTTATCCTTTGGCTTAACTCCATATCTTCCTCATCTAACCTTTACCTCAGCCCAATTTACTCTTCCCACAATCCTGGGTGCTCCTTCCCCACCTGAAGAGATCCCAGTTATCATTTCATCTTCAGTTATAGCTGATACTCCCAGAGAAGATACTGGTAGCTCACCAATTCTTTGTCCACCATCACTATCTAGCTCCAATCCTTTTTCTCTTGACTTACTGGTGGCTAGGACTATGGAAACTACTAGGGACACTTCATCTTCCTCTCCTATCCCTATGCATCCATTTCTTCCTTCCACTAGAACCCTTCTTGCGCCACCAATGTCAGTGGAAGAGATGGACATTTTTGAAACTAGGCTAGCTAGCCTTTTTGACATACCTTCTATCATTCCATCAGCCAATAACGAAGCTGAGCCATTGGTCTTGGCTGACTCTTTCTTGGAAATTTTTTAGAGCTCTTGCACCACCAGTAGGGCTTCTTTACCTTCACTGGACTTGGACACCTCTTTGGAATTGCTAACATTATTCTCAAGGATTCCATTCGAAGACTTGCAAAGACATATTATGAAGAATGGTTTCCTTCAGTGCTGCAAGATCCTTGAGCAATCCAATATGGCTATTTCAAGTCACTTGTCTCAGGCAGCAACTACCATAGATTTTTATGTCAACATTTTCCATATTGCCAAAGCTACAGAGGAGAAGCTATTGAAAAAAAATGAATTTATTTCTCATATACATGCTGAGGTGTTTGAATTGAAAGGACAACATTCTTCTGCTTCTCAATTTCAAACCCAACTTTTGGAGAAGAAAGCTCAATTAGAGGAAGAGTTATCAGTAGTTAACTTGGCTTTAGATCGAACAGCTACAAAGCCGCAAATCACCAACCAAGAGCTAGCTGATTCGAAGGTAGGACAGGGCTATAACCATTCAGTTATTCCCATCTCTTAGGAGTAGAGAATCAATTGTAAGGGAACAACTGAAACATTGTACTGACTTTTGGGCTAATCTATGGCTGCATGTACTTAACTCCTTATGAAATGGAATCTTTATTTACTATTTAAGTGTTTTCATACTTCTTTGTTTTAGCATTTTCTACACTCATTGTGTTTTCCATACAGTTGGATAATAAGGTTTCAAGTACCTACCATTAATTTTCTTAGGGTGTACATACCCATTCAAATTCCTCAAATGGTATGCTCCCCCAGGCAAGACTCTATGAACTTGAAATGGTCCTTCCCAATTAGGTAACCATTTGTCAAACTTATGGCTTTTAATTCCTATAGGGAGTATTGTCTTCCATACCAAATCACATTCATCAAAGTTAATGTGCTTGACTTTCTTATTATAGTTTTTAGCTGCTTTCTTCTTTTGAAAAAGAATGCTATTTAATGCCAAAATTCTAGCTTTATCCACATCTTCTAATTCCAAGAACATGCTTTGATGGTACTGCTCAGGAGCTAACTGGTCCTGGCATTTCACCCTCAAGGACTTAATGTTAATCTCTACAGGTAACACTGCATCATGCCCATTTACTAAGACATAAGGAGTAACTCTTGTACTTGACCTTGGAAAAGTCCTATAAGCCCACAACACATCCAACAACAAGTTATGCCAATCCTTAGGATTGTCTTTCACAATTCTCTGTATTCCTTTTTTCAAAGACTTATTAGATGATTCCGCCTGACCATTTGCTTGTGCATAATAAGGGATAGAATTAACAAGGCTAATTCCAAACTCTGCCGCGAAAGACTTTACCATCTTTCCATCAAACACAGTCCCATTATCCACAGTTATGGTTTGTGGGATGCCAAACCTGTGAATCAGATCTTTAATAAATCCAATAACTTCAGTTTGGTCCACAACCTTATATGATTTAGCTTCGACCCACTTAGTGAAGTAGTCTGTAACGCCCCAACCCTTCACATGTCATCGATATTGTTCGCTTTGGGCCACGCCCGCACGGATTTATTCTTCCCAGTGGGTCACCCATCCCAGAACTACTCCAGCCTAAGCACGCTTAACTGCGGAGTTCTGTTAGGGATTTCACCACCCAGGAAAAGGCCTCGATGTTATATAAGGGTCTAGGTTTTTACTTTTATAGTCCAGGAACTCCCCCTCCATTCCCGATGTGGGACACCGGGACCTTACATAGTCTGTGGCCACTAAGATGAAACAGTGATGCTTCGAAGAGGGTGGATGTATTTTCCCTATCATATCCATAGCCCAATCTCTAAATGGCCAAGATTTCACAATTGCATACAAATAAGTAATTGGCACATGTCTTATCATGTCATGTTTTTGGCATGCCTGGCAACCTCTAGCATATTCTATACAATCTTTAAAGATTGTGAGCCAATAGTAGGAATGCCTTCGAAGCAGCCATCTCATCTTCACACCAGGCTTATGAGCACCATAGATGCCTTCATGAACTTCAGCCATGGCTGTCAATGCCTCATTTGGCCCTAGACATTCCAATAATAACCCATCTGCTCCCCTTTTGTAAAGAGTAGTACCATACACTATGAATTGCATAGATTGTAATTTGATCTTTCTACTGGCTTTCGAAGATGAGCCAGTTAGGTACTGCATTATTGGATGCCTCCAATCTTGATCTTGTAAGCCATTATGATTGACTTCTAACACCACATTCTTTTTAGCTAAAGGTGGTATTTTTGATATGTTGCTTGATATATGTTCATTTGAGTGTCATCCTTTCTTTTGAAATTCGAAACTTTCTGAGTTACATCAGTGACTTTGTTATTCATGAATCTTAGGATATAAGTCACATTTGCTATCTGAAACTGAAAAAGCAAATGTAATGCAACAACATAGTATGGCAACATGCTTGCACTTTGACATTTGAAAGTTCTTTTCACTTGGTTGACCACCAATTGAGAATCTCCAAATATATCAACTGCATGAGCTTATAATCCAATAAGCATTTTCAGTCCTATTATTAAAGCTTTATATTCAGCTAGATTATTGGAACAAATCATTTCATCAACTCTAAAACCATGTGTGGTTTCTACCCCCTGTGGTGACTTAATCACTACACCAATTCCAGTCAGACCATTGGCTTTTAATTCATCAAACCACATTTGCCACATCTCAATATTAACCATATCAAGATCCATTATCTCTTGGCTTTCTGTCTAACATGGATAATCTGCCAAGAAATTAGCTAAAACTTGTCCTTTTGCTACCTTTTGGGGGACATATTCTAGATGAAATTCTGATAAGGCTAGTATACATTTGCCAATTCTTCCTCTCAACATAAGTCTAGATAACATATACTTAACCAAATCTGTGGTTGCAATTACCAAGACTACTGTAGGCAAAAGATAGTATCTTAATTTCATTGCAGCAAAATACAATGTAAGGCACAGCTTTTCTACAGCTAAATATTTATATTCACAAGAATTTAAAAACATACTAAGGTAATAAACTGCTTGCTCCTTGCCTTCTTCATTGTCCTGGGCTAAGAAAACTCCCAATGAATCTTCTGCTGCAGCAATGTACAACTTCAAGGGCTTATCACTCTTTGGTGGCATCAGCACTAAAGGCTTGGCCAAGTAGGCTTTAATTCCTTCGAAAGCAGTTTGATGCTCTGTTGTCCACACAAACTCCTCCTCATATTTCAGCTTTAATAAAGAAGAAAATACTTTAGTTTTCCTTGCAATGTTAGAAATAAATCTTCGAAAAAATTAACCTGACCAAGGAACTTTTGTACTTTTTTCTTACTTAATGGAGGCTTGGCCTCAATGATGGCTTTGGCTTTATTCTAATCAATCTGTATTCCCTTCTTGTGTACTACATAGCCCAAGAAGTTTCTAACTGATACACCAAAAACACATTTGAGAGGATTAAGCTTCAACTTGAACTTTCTCATTCTTTCGAAAGCTGCTTTCAAGTGAACCAAATGTTCTTCTATGGACTGGGATTTTACTACAATGTCATCAATGTAACACTCTAAATATCCTCCAATGAGATCATGAAAGATAGTGTTCATTGCCCTTTGATATGTAGCCCCAGCATTCTTCAGACCAAATGGCATTTTGACCCATTTGAAGGTGCCAATGTTCCCTAGACATCTGAATGCTGTCTTATGGACATCTTCCTCTACAATGCAAATTTGGTTGTAACTAGAATACCCATCCATCATAGACAAAATCTTATACCCTGCTGAATTTTCCACCAACAAGTCTACTATGGGCATGGGGTACTCATCTTTTGGAGTTGCTAAGTTCAGGTTTCTAAAATCAATGCATACCCTCATTTTACCATTTTTTTTAATTGTAGGCACAATATTGGATAGCCACTCAACATATATAGCTGTTCTAATAAAGTCTGCCTTAAGGAGCCTAAGAATTTCCTCATTGACCTTCTGAACCACTTCAGGACTCATTCTTCTTGGTTTTTGCTTGTATGGCTTGAAATTAGGCTTCATAGAGAGCCTATGTTCTACTAATGATCTGTCCAATCCAGGCAGCTCATTATAAAACTAAGCGAAGCAATCCTTATATTGTTTCAAGACAACCAATAACTGGCTTCTATCACAAGGACTTAACCACGCACTGATATAAATAGGCTGTTGTGCAGAACTTTCCCCTAAATTGACTTCTTCCAAGGAGTCTTGTACTTGAGTACTCACTAATGCTTCTCTTTTGATTTCTTCTACCCTCGAAGCAATTTCTTTGCTTTGTTCTACTCCCTCTTTCTCTGGTTCAACATCTTTGCCTTCTTCCTCATAAACAAAGTCTGTCCATAAGGCTTCTTCCTCCTGTATCTCCTGGACCTTTGTTTTGATGTCCAATCACAATATTTATCAAAGGTCAAAGACCTGATGTAGACACCCCATTTTTGACCGTCCTTAAGACTTGGACGTCATCGCTTGAACACTCGGTGATCATCCATGTTTGTGTTCGTTTTGAGTTCCCGGAAGTCTCGGCTCCGCGCCCTGCCTCAGGATCTCTCAACTCGATTGTTCTGTGTTCGGTTTTGCACTAAACACTTGTGTCCTTGTTTTTGAAGGTGGAGAGTAGCTTGTTAGCTACCTCTGGAACCCACCGGCCTTGGTTTGAGGCCACCGGCCATGTTTTGAGGCTACCGGCTATTGGTGAATTATACCATTGGCCGGTCGACACTCAGTATAACCGGCCGGCCATCTGTTTGGCCGGTGACCTCCTTTTATGGCCTGTGGCACCTTTTTACCTTTTCCAGGCATGGTGCATGCCAGCTGTGCCAGCTGGAATGCACCAAACCTGCCCCGGGGCACACATGTGGCTGTTTTGCCCTTTTTGCACCCTTTTGGTCAAAGCTTCTTGAGGAAGCTTGACCCTTTGTCAAAGCTTCCTCAAGAAGCTGGCCAGCTGTCCTAGCTTCCTCAGGAAGCCTTGCCTCCTTTGCCCCCTTTGACCCTTTTTTTGTTTGGCTTCTTTGAGAAGCTTCAAACCTTTGTTTTGTCTATATATAGAGCCCCCCTCCTCCATTGTTGGGGGTTGAACGAAAAAAACCAGAGCTTATACATATATTCTGATATACATCACACACTCTCTCTCTCTCTCTCTATATTTCCCTCTCTCTCCTCTTTTGTGTGTGTTTTGTGGCCTAAAAGTGTGTTTTGACCTTAGTTTTGCACTAAGACACACACCATTACACCACACTTCGACCTTGAGAGGCTTAGAGGGTTTGTTCTTGAGTTTTTGGACTGGTTTTGATCATAGGAAGGTGGCTGATCTTGCTGTTCCTCAAGGGTTCTTCAAGGGTAACATTCTTACTTTAGATTCCCCAATCTTGCACTAGATTTTTGCCTACCTTGCTTGCTGTTTTAGACTTTGTGTATAACTGAAAAAAGTCTTGTATTTTCATGCTTGAGATCTTTCATTAAGGTCATTTGGTTGTTTGGGGCCGACCTCCCCTTCTTAGGCCTCTTTTGGCCCTTGTGGTGCTCTCTTTCTTAAGCTTTGGTTACTTTGTTGTACTGGCCTTCTCACCACTGAAATCCAGTGGATTTTCAGTGGTGAAGAAGGAGGTTTGAGGTCTTGCATAGGGGAGGGACACCCCTTTCCCCTTGTGTCTCTTTTGCTTGTGTTTAAGGCTCATAAAGGTAGCATGCATGCCTAGTTGTCTTTGGCTTTATTTCAGAGGTTTTTGTGTGTTTTTTGGTCATATCATACCTCTGTCCCATGTTGGTTTGTTGCCCCTTTGCATGCATAATACACTTGCTTTGTATTCCCCCATTTTGCCTAGGAATGCATCTTGCCATTTGACCACCATGCTCTCATGTTTTGACCTTGCTTTGTGAAGTTCTCGGTCATATTTTGCCATGCTTGAGGTCTGTTGAGTGTTGATTTGGTCATGCCTTTCATGCTTTGTATAGTCTCTTTGCATTCTAGCATGTTGGCACCGGGTGTGTGAGTCATTGGCATGCATTACCTTGGCTACTTCAGTGATTTAGACTCACTTATTATGTCATTTCAGACCATGTTTTGTGCTCACATGCTTGCACTTGTTATCCTTTCAATGCCTTGAAGAAATGTGGTCTTATGCTCCATGTTTGAGTCCTTGTGCATGCCTAAGTGTTTAAGCCTTTGAGGCTGCCATATCAGTGAGTTTTAGGACTTATTTCAGTGCACTCAAACTCTATTTTTAGTTGTATAGCTCATGCCATGTTTGCTTGGGGTAGTGGTAGTAGAACACTCCTTTGTTATGCCTTAATCTTGGACCTATTGGTGTGTATGCTTACATGAATGTTGGTTCATCATTTTAGGCATCTTTTGTCACTGTTTTGGGGTGGGCTGAGGTTTGCCCCTTTGCATTGCATGATCATGTTGCATTGCTTTGATTTCATGTTTGCCTAGTATCATAATTGCGTGCTTGCATATTATTAGCTAGTTGCATTTCAGGTCGTAGTTTGCATGATGAGTTACATAGCATCACATCTTGTATGTTTGGCACATTGTATTACTCATGTTGCATCTTTAAGCCAAGTTGGTATACATGCATTGCATTGTTTGGTTTGGGGTGTCAAGCCAAACTTGAGGGGTGAGGAGTGTTTGTACTTTAAGTGACAAAACACGTCTCAACCCTTGGTCGCCAATCCCCTTGACCCCAACATGATAGGGTGTTGGCATTCATCTCTTTTTTTCTTTTTTTTTTATTGCATGCATTTTTACATTAAGTTGCAAACTTGGCTTATTAGGCCATCATGTATAATTGATGGCCCGAGGGTCGAGGGCCATGCTCCCATGAGTCAATAGCATGATTGGGAGAGTGGCCATGCATACATTGCTTTGAATTTCCTTGCCATGCACTGTCTGCCCTCTGCTGCTGTTGTCAAAACAGGATTCTGCAAGAAGCTTTGGCCGGCCGGCCATTTGCAGTGCCGACCGGCCATCCATCAGTGGCCGATGGCTTCACAAGTGGCCGGTGACCACTCACTTTTGGCCGGTGACCCTCCCATATGGCCAGTGGTGTCCCCTAATGTCCAGAGAGTGCACCTTGGGACTTATGCAACTTTCAGAGGAGCAGAGCAGGGTAAACAGAGGCAACTTGTGCATGGCGACGGATTTCCGAGCAAACCCGAACATGCATGCATTGGACCCTCTTCTCGAGGCCTTTTACTGCTTTCCTTAGTTTATTTGATTTGTTAATTAATTACGTGGTCTGTAATTATTTAATTAGTTTGTAGGTTAATTAATTTGTATTATTCTTTTGGTCCCTCCGAGCGAGGGCGAATTTGTAATAAGTGTGGGTGCGTGTGTGCATGTCTTCCAACCCCCACTTCTTTCTCCCTTTTACTTACCTGCTTTGATGGTTAGTACTAGAGCATATTTATTTTAGCATACCTTATGCTATGCATGCGTGCATCCATACATTTGTCTTGCATGCACCGGGTTCGGTACATCATGCTAAACTGCATTTGTATTTCAAATTCCAAGTTGAGTACTTGTTAGTCGCAGCATTTCACATGCCATCTTTAGGATAGCCGAGCCTATTCTAGCAACATTCTGTATGCGTTGCATTAGCCATTTTAACATGAACTAGGATCATGCATACGATTACTAACTAGTTTCTGTTTTGGCTTGGAGTACTCTGTAAGTTCTTTCGCTTTAGCATCCTTGCACGCGTGTGAGTGTTGCCATGACAGCATGATTACCATGAGGCTAATTGTTTATGTGATATAACTGCCTGAATGCCTGTGGGTGAAGGTTAGATTGTTTGAGTTGGAACAACTCATTGAAATCCGTGTTTTAGCCTACTTGCGAGTAGCAAATTCCAAAGTGTTTTCCAAACAAACGGATATGCAATGCTTCGTTCCAAATTAGGCGATCTAGTCTATACTTTTGTGTTGTGCGCATCACATAGTAATCCTAGCTAATTAACTAGAATAAGAACACATAACGTTTTCAAAATCGGATATCACGGTTAGTAGAGGCCGATCTTCGGATCAGGTGAGCGGGGGTGCTCATAGCTGACCTTCCCCAATCGTACCCAAGTTCCTGAGCCGAGGCAACTTTGGTGATGACGGACACGTGGCCTTTGGCACCGAGTCAGGGTTTCCTAAATTCCCCCATTAAAAAAATATTTAGGTGGCGACTTTGTATCTGGCAAAGTAATCCATGTTTGGCACTTCTTTCAAAAATCTGTTTTCTCAAAACGATTTGCCGGATTTGGACTCTTTGGTTCAGATTAAGAACCGTGACAAATTGAGTCCGAACTGTAACCCGTGAGGTCCCTCGCGGACCTGTTACACCTGACCTGTAGTTGCCCCTGCTTACAGCCAACTACCATGGCTTTTTCTCTTGTTCTTAAACCTTCTGGACTATCGATTTTGTGTCCAATATTGAAAACTTAATTAAAGCCAAGGGTCTGGCTTCTTGGGTTTCATCTTCTTGCCTACAACCAGGCATCATTATCATTATTGATGACAAATTCTTCATCAGCACTCTCCTACACTAAGTGCTTCAGGTGTGCTACGTCCTCATCAACCATCACTTCGGCTGAACCATAAGGTTTTCTCAATACACTGAGTGGTGTCACTCCTTTAGTATACAACTTAGCCTCTGCAAAGTCAACACAAGCAATAAAGAGTTGAGGATCTGCATTGATCTCATTTGCCTCTCCATTGCATAAGGCCATCATTATCTTCTGATGTAAAGAGGAAGGCACACATTTGTTGGTGTGAATCCAATCTGTGCTAAGTAAAGCATTATACTTAGCATTATTATCAATAACAAAGAATGTCGTCATGTAATCTCTGGTTCTCACACTTAAGTTAATGGGCAAAATACCCTGAGTCATCTGCTTATTCCCAGCAAAACTAGCAATGGTTGTGCTGGTTGGGATTAATATAGGGTTCCTTTTTCCCAATTTTTTCAAAGAGGATTTCAGAAGCAGGTTCACTGCTGCCCCATTATCCATCAATACCCTATTCATTTGTATCCCATCGAAAAAAGCTTTGATATACAAGGGCTTGACATGCTGTGTCATAGATGTTGTGGGATACTCAAAAGGATATGAGAGATTAATACTCACTTCCTCACTCTTATCTTCAGTTTCCATTGGTGTGACTACTTCAGACTCATCTTGAACTATGTTAACCTGTGAATCTTCACTAGAAACTGGAATAGAGTCAATCTCCTGGCCTTCTTGGTTTCCATCTTTAGCCTGGAACTCCTGTGGTAGTATATACACCATATTTACTGATATTGAAGGAAAGGAGCCAAACTGAACTGCTTGCTACACTTGCTAACTTGTTCGGTTATTTCAGAAACATCTTCCATGCTGCACTCTGGCACTTCAGTACTAGTGACTTCCTTCGAATGGTCTGCCCCTGTTGGTTTTTTGACCAAAAATGTGTGTTCAGCCATAAAGGCTTCAAACATCTCATCCTCAGCCATTTCTTTCCTTTGGCCTAGTTCCATTTTTCTTTCTGTCTCACTGCTGCTTTCCATTAAGGCCTTTTCAAGACCTGCTAAGCTGGACCTTTCCTTGGCTTTCAGTTCAGTGTGAACTTTAGCCAACTGCTCTTTATTGAAACTTCTTTTGTTCTGAGGAGCCAATTTTGGACTATGATCCAATTTTGGACATTCTTTTTCCTTTGTCTGGACTTTTGGCTGGGTCAATGAAGAACTCTCTCTACTTTTCTTCAGATTCTTTTGGTACTGAGTGTACCTTCGTTGGATTTTCCTCATTTGAAACTTAGAAATTACTGGAACCATAGTTGGTTCCTTTGTTTTTGGGTGCTTTAGTAACACCCAATTATTTGGAGTTACTAAGGGAGGTTTAACCATTCTACCCTGGTCTCAAAAAATACTTCTCTAGGTAGGCATTTCCTTAGGCTTGTTCTGCATGACAAACCAATCTGGGACCCTAGGTACCCATGAACTCACTAGTTCAGTTGCTGAACTAGCTCTTTCTGCCTTCAAAGCCAGCTTCGAAGTTGCCTATGGAGGCCACTGCTTGGCCCTGATCCCCTATCTTGAGCCTAATTCAGGCCTTCTGTCAGGGTGGTTACCTTCCATCTTGTTTGAGGCTGATCTTGCAGGCCAATCTTTGGCTCTGATTCCAAAACTTGAGTCCACTTCAGGCCTCCTCTCAGGATAATTGCCTTACATCCTATAATAGTTGGGTGGTCTAAACTTATGTAAAGGTCTCTTGCCCTTGCAATGCACTCTAGTGGCTGATGGTCCAGCCAAGAATGGCTGCTGTCTGGGACTAGTTGGGTATGGCCTTTTGTTGTAGGTACTGGTTGGTTTAGGACGTCTCTGCACATCCTTGTAATACTGTTTCCCATCAATTGGGAGCCCTTTCAACCATTTGTAACTTAACCTGCATCTGGGACACATCCTTTGCATGACAGCTGCCTCTAGGAAGCCATCATCCAGTGCCTCCTCACTAGAGTCCTCCATTTGGTCTATAAAGTTCTGCCCATTCGCTGGTGAACTTCCGGTATCTTTCTTGACAGTAGTCTGGTTGGCAACATGCATCTGCACATTAACCTCCTCCAATTCCTTCAAGGATAGGTTCTGAAAGTCTGGCACAACAACATTGGCTGTAACTTCTCCAATCTCTGGGAATGGATTAGTGTCAATCCCCATAGCTTTCTCTGCTTTAGTTGGGAATTTTAAACTCCCCTTTCGAATATGTTCTTAGATCCTGTCCCGAAAAACAATACAGTTTTTAGTTGAATGAGACCAAGAATTGTGTCATTTACAATACATTTTCCCTTTAAGTTCTTCTGGGGAAGGAGTTTTAACTCCTTTTGGTAACTTTAGGAAATTTGCTGCAAGTAAATGATCAAAAATGTCATCTGCCTTTGTTAAATCAAAAGAGTATTTTCTATGAAGGTCTTTCTTTTTAAACTGCCGGTCTATTGTGGTGTCCTTATGAATTAATGCCTCACAGATCATAGACTCTTTCCCTACGATCTCTGCTACATCCATCTCATAATTAAGGTCTCTATAAAAAGTCTTGTATGATGCATTACTTCAATCTTGTTCTTCCTCAAGTAATGATTCATGTCTAGACAACTTATAGGTTAATATCACCAAATCTCGAAACTCAGTTGAGTTGAACTTCTTTCAAAGCCTAAACTCTAAACCATTTTGAGCCAATCTCACAAATTCAGGCTCTGGAAGAATGACCCTACACTTGTTTTGTGCTCTTTTGAATCTGGCAATAAATTGAACAGCCTTCTCATCAGGCCTTTGACTCAACCTCGCCAAGTCTACCATGGAAACTTCTAGCTCTGTTTGGAAGAATTGGGCATGAAATGCCTCCTCTATTTGCTGCCAAGTTTGGATAGAGCCAGGTATAAGGTTTATATACCATACAAAAGCTGCCCCAGTTAGAGAATTTGGAAAAAGTCTTAACTTCATATAATCATTATTGGTAAATTCACCACATTGGGCTGCGAACCTAGCAATGTGTTCTACTGTTGACTGGTTTCCATTCCCATAAAAAAGAGCAAAGTCTAGTATTCTAAACCCCCTTGGGTATTCATGCACCCTATCCACCTATTCTGGGTATGGCTTCCTATACATAGGAGTTTGAACCCCCCGAGCCATAGGTCCACACATTTCTTTGACAATATCAGTGATTTGGTCCCTAGGAACCATATTTTGTGCTTGTTGAACTACCACTAGAGGAACAAACACATGATTTGGTGGAAACCCTTGTGCCTGAGGTCCTCTTGGTCCATAGGGAGGTATATTTGGGACTGGCTATCCCTGTGGTACGGGCTGCTGTTGAGGATATGGTTAACCTCTCTCAGCTTGTCCTATGAAAGGTGCTGCAATAGGAGGAACGGGTGTTGTTTCTTTTTCAGCCACAGGAAACCCTTCCAACCCCCTCGGTGTAAATTCGAACAAGGGATTAGTGAACCTGCTTATGCCAGGTATGGCTTCAAACATGGGATTTGGAAACATTCTTATGCCATTTTCTTGTGTTGGCCTAAACCCACCAATTTGTATGGCTTCGCTGTTAGGTAATGAGGTATTTGGATTTACCACAGGCCTCGAAAGAGGCTCATATCATAACTGAGGTATAGGTGATGGTTTTTCATAATTTTGATTACTGGTCTGACCATTAGTATGTCCATTATAGGCTGTTTATCTCTAGCCAATCTTTACTGAGGAACATTTGAATTTTCCTCCATATGCCTTGTGCTAGCTGGTTGATGGGAATTCATTCGATCCATAAAGGATGTTGCCTATCTTTCCATTGTGTACATTAACCGTTGTCCCATGGTATCTACCAAGCCTCCCCATGGATTCATTGACTGGGTGGATGGAACAGTGGATGGCCCAATTCCATGACCTCGTCTAATATTTTGAACATGTGGTGGGTGTTCCGAATTGTTGGTTTGTTCGACCATAGGTTCTGATGAGATAAGTGCCTCCATAGGATGTGTTATCACATTATCCTCTGGATCAGGTACTTCTACCTCTCTTTCCACACATTCTTCCAGGCGTTCATTTTCTCCTTGTCTCCTACGTTTAGCCATTTCAATTAGTCCCACTAGGCGTGCCAAAAATATATGTTGGCTTTTTTGGCTTTCGAAGATTAATATTGTAACTTTAAGCGTGCCAGCAAGGATCAATCAATCCTTACAGAAGATTAATTGCCAACCAATTATTAGACGATTGTGTTTTAGTTCTCTCAACCTCAATGAAGATGACTTTTACTGGTGACTTGTTTAGGAGAATTTAGTAAATAACAATTAAGGGAAGAATAATTTCAGAATTTCATTAAGTAAAATGAAAAACTAACAATGATCTGACCCAGTCTTGTAGAGATTTACAGCAACAAATTATTTGAAACTACTTCATGAATAAAGTGCAGTACAGGAATTTGAAGTACAGAAATGTAAAGAACTGTAAAAACTGAAAGGGAAAACAAAGTAAATAAAACTGGTTTTTTGATTTAAGTCTGGATCCTTCATTCTGGAGCTTTCTCTGCTATTTATACTTCTCAATGATAACCGTCGAAGTGGGCTTCTAACTATCGAAATGTCCTCCCATGATTGCTGAATATGTTCTCTCACAGTCAGTCCCACTACGCCACCTTTGCAGTTAGGCTTCCCTCATGATTTTGAATTTGAACTTTGTGAGTAACTATTAGGCCACATCACCTTATATCCCTCGATCGTTCCAATGCTACGCAGATCCATTATTATCAATACGAGCTGACACGTGTCTGACTTTGGTTGGCAACTTATATTAACTTCCTAAATTACCCTCTTTATGCCACGTGGTGAATTGTGATGGGCTTTTACAAATTATACAGCCAACACCTTTACTTTCAAAAAAAAAAAAAATCGTTGAATGAAAATATATATATATATATGTGAAGGGCCCCAAATGATTTAGTGATATTTATTAGTTGATTATCGACTTTAAGTCTCAGAAATATCAAGGCCAGGCTTGCTTACGTCTACCGATATCTAATCATTGTAATTTTTTAACACCATAAATAGGACCTCTCCAATTATAAATCTAACTGGTGAGAACCCAACCCCTTTTGTTCGGTGTGTAAATCCGGAATTCCCAAATTTCATGGAAAAGTTGAAGGCATAAGGGCATATATATATATACATATTGAGTAATTTTAAAGACTCACGCTTTTAAATTTACAAATTCACCGGGTCTTATATTATTAGATGGGTAATAAATCAGAAATTAACATATATGTTATCACATTATTGTGGGAATATTTTGTGAATTTTAAATATTTTTCATATATTTTAACGGGGAAAACTACAAACATATATATAAATTAAATTAAATTAAAATTTTTTACAGAAAACTGCACGGAATATTGCGTTGGCCTCATTTCATTGATTCTAATGGGGTGTGGGCTCCATAAATTTGGGATGAAGGGTGGCTGGTGTGCTATTAGCACAATAGTTACTGTTGTTTAGGCGATGGGATCCATCTCAGGTCTCACCTTGATGTTCTAAATCTTTCATTCGTTAACTTAAGGTATGTTGAATATAATATTTTTGTAAAAAATTAAGTGAATCGGATACTGGTAGCATTATGATAAATTCATTTTGTATTTAGTTTTATACTCAAAATTATACTTATCGTTTATTTTTATTGATACAAAATTGATTTGACCATAATATTACTGATATCCGATAAACTTAATTTTTTGTAGAGATATTCAACTCAACATATTCTAAAAAATGAATAATTCAGATAATCAAGATTAGATCCAGAGTGAGCCCGATCGCCCGAACAGTAGTGACTGCTGTTCCATCATCCAAATTGTTTCAGTTCTTCAAGGAATTTCAAAATCGATAACATAGTTAAACACAATCTCTTCTGATCAATTTACGTTTTTTTTTTTTTTTTTTTTTTTTGCATTTTTTATATTTTTCAATTGTTTTCCCCTCATATCTAGGAAATGTCACATTTATCCACTTATTGAAAATCAAAATTTTATTACTTTAATTCATAATTGTAAAAGAAGTGTTATTGCGACATCAATTGTATTCAATTCTACATGAAAATTATCTATAAATATCATTTTTCTTTATTCTTTATTTTTAAAGTTTACTCTATAATTAATTCTTTATTAGGATTTCTTTTTATAAAAAATATTTTATATTAATCAAATACCGAAACACAAAATCAAAATTTTATTTTTAAATAAAATCATTTTATATAAAAAATATTTTACGGCGAAACAAATGTAAAATAAATAACAAAAACCAAAATGAGAATTCTTAGCAGACGCGCATTTACCAACTGCAAGAACGAGCTGTTTTGCTTGCTTGGTGTTGGCATTGTGTCAAACATATAGCGTAAGAAGTAAGTCGGATCAAATTGCACTAAAAAGCACATGAGTCCAATATTAAAATCAATGAATACACATCCACAACGAATCTAACTAACTTTCCATTCCAATCCATTCATGTTATTATAAAGAACAAACAATCCTCCTGTCTCTCCAACCAGACCTCTGTTCTCTCTTCTTCATCATGCCTTTCTTGAATCTGAGCAAGAGGCTTCAGCCTGCTAAAAAGGCATGGAAGATTTTCACAAGCAAGTTCAATATCAAACCCCACAAGCTCAACTCCTCCAAATCCATCATCAAGAAATCCAAAACCCGCCTCAAAACCAAAAACAATTCAAAACTACTCCCCTGGCCTGCCTTGCCCTTCCAATCCCCCCGCTTTCACCGCAAGAGACTCACAAACTCAATCCAATCAACCCATGTTCTTCGCCGTCATCATCGCCTCCACAAAAGATCAGCACAGGTTTATATCGATGGCCTCTTCGTAGAGCCCACAACAAGCAACAAGCAGACGCTGATTGCAGAGAAGTGTTCGACTTTGACAGGTTCAGAAGAGAAGGCCAAAATCCATGAGCAGCCCGCTGTTGGTGATGATGTTCCGGGGACAAGTAAGGAAGGTGAGGCGGACGATATGTGGGAGTCATTGGGGTTGGAATCGCCACTGATGGATGGAATAAATGAGAGAGCAGAGGAGTTTATTACTAGAATCCGTGCAGAGATGCAAATGCAGGAGACCATGGCTCCACAATTGTAGCTCTAAATATGCTTTAGTGTTTTTTTTTTTTTTTTAAGTTTGGTATGGTCTTAGCTAGTCCGCTAGTTTTTATTTATTTTGCTTGTAATGAAGTAAGAAAAGCAAGAATTGATAAACTATGGTGATCATGTGTATATAATAAAGCAGTTTTAGTGTACATGTGCTTTCACAAAATCAGCTCAGATCTTGGGATGAACATTTTTGGGTGAGTTGTCGTAGTGCCTACGCAGAGGCCAAAATGCTATCGGCTAAGTTTGTGCGTCCAACCATGTTAGACTCCCTCCAATCACCATCCCCACCACCCTCACAGACACGTGGCGGGTGGTGATGGGAGGAGAAGGAATAAAAAAAAAAAAAAATAGCCAATCAGGTGAAGAGGAGGTCAAGGGGGTGGGAAAAAAAATGGGGTCCAAGTCATTATTGTTTGAAAAAAGCATTTATGATGACATAAAGCATTTATGCTCAGATCTATTTCCAGCAACAGGCTCAATGCGGTAGCATCGCTCTTTGTTATGATCAAGGCTAGCAAACAAAATCTACCTTTCTTATTGGTGATTAAAACAGCGTCAAAAAAAAGGACATTTAGCCATGCTCTAGTGAGTGAACAAAATCAAACTCAAATTCATGCTCTAATGCATCGCTGGCCACATAAGAAGCAAAATGATGATGAAGCACTCAATCGACCAGAACTGAACCCGCTATCTGGAGAGACAGCTCCTAGAGCAGTAAGCCATGCAGACAACAGAACAAGCATGAAAGACAATTTTGTTGCAATCATATAATGCAATGTCTACATAGCCTGTAGTAGTACACAGAGTAGAGAAGGAAATTACTTGCCGTAGAGCATAAAAGGCAGGGAGAAGGGGCTGAGGATTGCCTGTTGCCTTTTCCTGTCTCACTATCCCAAATTCCCTCTCTACCATAAGATTAGGTCTCTCTGGCATCATCATGTGGTAGAAAGGACATTTAGGACAAGGGACGGGGGGAGAAGGAAATTTGAATAAATCCATACTTGGTGAGAAGCAAGCAAAGATCAAGTCAGGAGTATATCTGTGGTATATTGAGAGCTAATACTGCTGCCTCAATTTTCAACCTCACCCATCTAAGAATTTTCAGTTGTAAATTGTAATGACCACCTCAAAAAAAAAAAAAAAAAGGAGAGAGAGAGAGAGTTGATTCACACTAGAAATAATGGAAAAAAATAAAAATAAAAAACTGAAAATACATTACTTGACAACATTTGACATGAAGCAAGATTTTGCTGCCAACAAGATTAAAAAAGTTAATCAACTATAAATATCTCTCCTTTTAAAAAAGTGACCATAAGCAAAACAAACCAAACGCCAACAATTGAACAGCCACATTGCAAATTGAATCAAACTATTCATGAGTTCGTTCAAAGTTCACTTCAGATTATCTTGTTATGTCATTTTGAAACTCATTCAATTTTCTAAACTTAGCTTGATAGCTTATACCGACTATAAAATTACATTAAAAAAAATCAAATTACTTGAGTTTGGCTTATGATTGATTCATTGAAACTCATTTCAAATCAATTCAAAAGATTAACAATCTGAACTTGAACATATTTCCTAAGCTTGTTAAGTTATCAAATAAAGTTGCAGCTAAGACACACCAACCCATGGAAGTTAACATTTCAATGTACCTTATACCTAATAAAGTATGGTTGCATTCAGGCCGCATACAAACTATCCTAAGGATATCTCAAACAACCAATGAATAACCACCTAAACTACTTATACAAATCCAGCTCCCTATAAGAAACAGCCTGGAAGCTCTACAGGTCGGTGAAGGTTTTATCTGGAATGTTCTCGACTAAATTTTGAGCAGGAAGTCTTTTATTGGATTGTCTTAATGGATTTTCTTCATCCCGTATGCCTCCATCTCCTCAGCAGTAAGCCGCAAATGACAATATATGGTCAGCATTACTGAAGAAAGAATCAACAGAAATTAATGACAAATATATGGTGAGCGATACTGCAAGAAGAATCAACACAAATAAGCCATTTATGCCTGAATATATAGCAAGTAACAAAAAAAAAAAAAAAAAAAAAAAAGCAACTCATGGTATTATGTTTAATACATGTAGGAATATAAACATTTGTTTTTTAAAAATGAAAATGTGGCATAAGCATAGACAGCAAGATTACCATTTAAATATGTATGAGTATGAATTTTTATATTGATTACATTTATATTGAAATATAGGTTCATTTCAAACTTTACCACTTGCGTTGAAAAATAAAATGTAACAATATTATTCAAATTACTTCAAACACCCAAAAATAAACTGGTCACCATGCCATTTCTTATCTTCAGGCAATGCAAGGATATAACTAGAAAGAATTGATCTTATTCTTCTCTAGTATTTTTTGTATCTTTGGGCCTAGATCATCATGCCATTTCTTGACAAACTCTCTTCTTCTGAGTAACCTATCCTATCTATCAAATAAGTCTTAATCCTTTCTAACACGGTCAATATTGGCTTGTTCCTAGCAGGATGTAGGCAGCATTCAATGATTCACACAAATTATTGAGTAAAATGTCACACTTGGGGCTACCACTAAAGTATGACCTAGACCAATGGGTTGGGTCCCTGTTAGCCAGCCACTGAAAAGCCCATTTATCATCTCTGTGCAATTCTTCCATTTCATTTTTAAATTTAACAAATTAGTGATGTTATGACCATGGACGGATCTTGAAAATTTGAAAATCTAAATATACTCTCGCGCCCTGTGGATCAGTCTTTGGTGATGATTACAAAACATAAAAATGATGATTTTTTCTATTTCAATCAATAACATTTGGTGGGTTTGGCAACTAACCAAAAAAACTCTTTTTCTTTTTCTTTTGAATATTATATTTTTTAAATTTGTGTCAAAGATTTTACATTTTTTGTGCATCGAGTGTAGAATGATCTAAAAATGTCACCAACTTATTTTCACTTTTATTTTTAATGAATTGTTTTTCATTTTTTTATAACTTATTTGGTCCATGTAGTCAAGTAGACTCTAAAACGCAAAGTTTTTTGAAATTTTTTGAAAAAAGTTCATTAAAAATGAATCCCAGTTCCACTAAATTTTCTCATTAGAAAAGAGATAGTGTAGAGTTTAAACACTGGTTGTAGTAGACTCATAACTCAATCCTACGCCGTTCATAATCTAATTAGAAAAGAAATAGTGTAAAATTTCGACATTGGTAGTAGCAAAATCGTGAACCCCTCGCACATTGTTTAAAAACAACCCATAATGTTTGAATATAAGGTGTGATTGAGACATCTAATAATTGTCGAGCTGAGTAGCGTTAGCTGGTGACTTAAGCGAGTGCACCAAGGTGGTTGGATGATGGTAAAGTTGAAAGGTGGGTTCAACGCTTGAACTCTGGATAGACCAGTGAGCGTGTCCGTTCTGACTAGCCCAAGGTTTTTTTTTTTACATGTATACAATAAAAAATTAATATTGTTATGACCATGGATGGATTTTTTTTCATGTATAAAACAAATAAATTAATATCGTTATGATCAAGGATGGATCCCCGAAATTTGAAAATCTAAATATACTATCCCACTTTTTTGATCTATCCTTGGTGATGATGTTCAACATAAAAATAATGGTTTTTTCTATTTCAATCAATAAAATTTGGTGGCTTTTGGCAAACCAACTGAAAAATCTATCTTTTTTTTTTTTTTTTGAATGTTATTATTATTATTTTTTTTAATTTGCCTCTAAAATTTTACATTTTTTGTGTATCTAGTGTAGAATGATCTAAAAATATCACCAACTTATTTTCACTTTTTTTTTAGTCAATTATTTTCCATTTTAATTTTATAACTTATTTGGTCTATACAATCGAGCAGATGCTAAAATGCAAAGTTTTTTTAAAAAAAAATTGAAAAACCTCTAGTACTAATGAAAGAAAAAAAAAAAAAAATCCAAGTACTTACCCCAGTTCCACTAAATTTTTTTTACGAAAAATTACAACTCAATAGTATTTTCAAAAAATAATTACAAATTTTTAAATTTACCACTCTGATGTGGTTTTTTTTTTTTTTTTTTTTTTTTTTCTACACTTGCATTACTACCTACCTTTAAAATAATTCAAAATATATTCCAAGCACAATAAACATTTAAAAGCTTTGACCAGAGAGGATTTGGTGATGGTGGCGGTTGATGGTGGTTACGGGAGAGAAGGAAACATAATCTCATTAGAAAATAGATAGTGTAAAGTTTAAATATTGGTAGTAGTATAATCGTAAACTTAATAACAACCTAAAATAAAAAATAAAAAAATAAAGAAAAAGAAAAACCTATTCATTTTCTTTTCATTTTTCTAACCCAACCATGCAAAAGAAAAGAATTTAGCACCTTTCACTTCATTTTTTTTTCTTCTCTTTTTTCCTTTCCTTCCACAAATTCAAGATTCAAACATATTGAAAAAATAAAAATAAAAATAAAAATAAAAAGGAATTCGTAAAAAACCACTTTGCAGCTTGGTAATCAAGTTTTTGTTGAGTTTTAAGTCTTATTTGAAGTTTGGCTATCCGCTTTCCAATAAATTTTTTTGAAGTTTGGATATCAGCTTCCCAATAAAACTAATTAATTTGGACGGGAACCCTGCAGTTCCGATTGATTAGCCACGTCTACTCCATTATCACAATGCATTCTAAGACTGAAATGACCAGCAGGAAATTTATTAATAAGAACAAAATGTGCAGCCATAATGGTTATAAAATACCATGTCACTTATCACCCATTTCAATCTGTTATGATTTGATTCTAGCAGCAACGTTGTAAATACTTCAACAATCAAGACGTCATTTTTCACATTTGATATACCTACTTCAGCACATTATTTTGCAAAGTATATAAACACATTAACAAACTATGGTATAAGAATTAGTCATGTTGAGGGAAGGATTAGATTTCTTACCAGAGAAAGGAAAGGGAGAGAGGGGATGGCGGTTGGTCCTTGTAGGTGGGGAAGACAAAAGACGGTTTGGTGATGGTGGCGGACGATGGCGGCTACTACGGAAGAGAAGGAAACATAATCTCATTAGAAAAAAGATAGTGTAAAGTTTAAATATTGGTAGTAGTAGAATCGTAAAACTATCCCACATCGTTCATAATCTAATTAGAAGAGAGATAGTGTAAAGTTTAAATATTAGTAGTAGTATAATCGTAAACTTATCCCACATCGTTTAAAAACAACGCAAAATGACTGAATATAAGGGGTGATTGAGACATCTAATAATTGCCAAGCTAAGTAGCGTTAGCTTACGACTCAAGCGAGGGCACCAAAGTGGTTGGATGATGGTAAAGTTGATAGATGGCTTCAACGCTTGAACTCAAGCTAGACTAGCGAACCTGTAGGTTCTAGCTAGCCTAGTTGAACTTAGGCTAAAACGATTAAACCACTAGGTTCTAGCTAGCTTGGTTGAACTCAGGCTAGACCGAGTAAACCTCTAGGTTCTAGCTAGCTTAGTTGAACCCTGCAGGTTATGGCCAGCTTAGTTGAACTCAAGCTAGGCCAATGAACCTGTGAGTTGTGCCCGGCTTAGTTGAACTTAGGCTAGACAGTGAACCTGTAGGTTCTCTGGCTATAGCTTTAGTTTAAATCATCGGACAACCACTTCTTTTTTTCTTTTTTCTTTTTTTTGTAATAGAAAATAAAAAATAATAATATTGTGATTATTAAGGACGGACTTTTATTTTTCATGTATAAAATAAATAAATTAGTGTTGTTATGACCATGGATGGACCTTGAAAATTTGAAAATCTAAATATACTCTCGCGCCCTGTGGATCAGTCTTTGGTGATGATTACAAAACATAAAAATGATGATTTTTTCTATTTCAATCAATAACATTTGGTGGGTTTGGCAACTAACCAAAAAAACTCTTTTTCTTTTTCTTTTGAATATTATATTTTTTAAATTTGTGTCAAAGATTTTACATTTTTTGTGCATCGAGTGTAGAATGATCTAAAAATGTCACCAACTTATTTTCACTTTTATTTTTAATGAATTGTTTTTCATTTTTTTATAACTTATTTGGTCCATGTAGTCAAGTAGACTCTAAAACGCAAAGTTTTTTGAAATTTTTTGAAAAAAGTTCATTAAAAATGAACCCCAGTTCCACTAAATTTTCTCATTAAAAAAGAGATAGTGTCGAGTTTAAAAACCGGTTGTAGTAGAATCATAACTCAACCCCACGTCGTTCATAATCTAATTAGAAAAGAGATAGTGTAAAATTTCGACATTGGTAGTAGCAAAATCATGAACCCCTCGCACATTGTTTAAAAACAACCCATAATGTTTGAATATAAGGTGTGATTGAGACATCTAATAATTACCGAGCTGAGTAGCGTTAGCTGGTGACTTAAGCGAGTGCACCAAGGTGGTTGGATGATGGTAAAGTTGAAAGGTGGGTTCGACGCTTGAACTCTGGGTAGACCAGTGAACGTGTTCGTTCTGGCTAGCCCAAGGTTTTTTTTTTTTTACATGTATATAATAAAAAATTAATATTGTTATGACCATGGATGGATTTTTTTTCATGTATAAAATAAATAAATTAATATCGTTATGATCAAGGATGGATCCCCGAAATTTGAAAATCTAAATATACTATCCCACTTTTTTGATCTATCCTTGGTGATGATGTTCAACATAAAAATAATGGTTTTTTCTATTTCAATCAATAAAATTTGGTGGCTTTTGGCAAACCAACTGAAAAGTCTATCTTTTTTTTTCTTTTTTTTTGAATGTTATTATTTTTTAAAAAAAATGTTTTAGACCTCTAAATTGTGAGCTCTAATCTGTGGGTCCCAGTGTGTGATTTGATGTTTTGGCCTTTGTTTTGTTTTTTTCTTTTTAGGTTGCCATGTCGTTAGTGCTCTTATTAGAGCTCTATTATTAGAGGTCTTAATCACTACTCTATTTTTTTTTACTTTGCCTCTAAAATTTTACATTTTTTGTGCATCTAGTGTAGAATGATCTAAAAACATCACCAACTTATTTTCACTTTTTTTTTAGTAAATTATTTTCCATTTTAATTTTATAACTTATTTGGTCTATACAATCGAGTAGATGCTAAAATGCAAAGTTTTTAAAAAAAAAATTGAAAAACCTCTAGTACTAATGAAAGAAAAAATAAATAAAAATCCAAGTACTTACCCTAGTTCCACTAAATTTTCTTTACGAAAAATTACAACTCAATAGTATTTTCAAAAAATAATTACATATTTTTAAATTTACCACTCTAATGTGGTTTTTTTTTTCTACACTTGCATTACTACCTACCTTGAAAATAATTCAAAATATATTCCAAGCACAATAAACATTTAAAAGCTTTGACCAGAGAGGATTTGGTGATGGTGGCGGTTGATGGTGGTTACGGGAGAGAAGGAACATAATCTCATTAGAAAATAGATAGTGTAAGGTTTAAATATTGGTAGTAGTATAATCGTAAACTTAATAACAACCTAAAATAAAAAATAAAAAATAAAGAAAAAGAAAAACCTATTCATTTTCTTTTCATTTTTCTAACCCAACCATGCAAAAGAAAAGAATTTAGCACCTTTCACTTCATTTTGTTTCCTTCTCTTTTTTCCTTTCCTTCCACAAATTCAAGATTCAAACATATTGAAAAAATAAAAATAAAAATAAAAAAGGAATTCATAAAAGGCCACTTTGCAGCTTGGTAATCAAGTTTTTGTTGAGTTTTAAGTCTTATTTGAAGTTTGGCTATCCGCTTTCCAATAAATTTTTTTGAAGTTTGGATATCAGCTTCCCAATAAAACTAATTAATTTGGATGGGAACCCTGCAGTTCCGATTGATTAGCCACGTCTACTCCATTATCACAATGCATTCTAAGACTGAAATGACCTGAAGGAAATTTATTAATAAGAACAAAATGTGCAGCCATAATGGTTATAAAATACCATGTCACTTATCACCCATTTCAATCTGTTATGATTTGATTCTAGCAGCTACGTTGTAAATACTTCAACAATCAAGACATCATTTTTCACATTTGATATACCTACTTCAGCACATTATTTTTATAGCGGTCCCGGGTTTACCCCTTGTTGTACAGTGATCCGGACATGTGTCCATGGATGTTGGTAGTTGAGTATTGTCTTGTTTACATCCTTTCTTACTTTGTAATTGAGTTATAGGATGTGTTGGGCAGGTTTGTTACAGGTTGGTTGTGTTTGGAAACCAAGTGTTGCTGCCCAGAATTTTGGCTGGTCGCTCGAGCGAGGGTTTGGTCGCTCGAGCGAGGGTTGGTTTTTGTGTCTGGTGGCTCGAGCCAGAGTGGCTTCGCTCGAGCGAGCGATTGCGTCTGGCTCAGACCTGAAGGTTGTGTTTCTTGGCTCGAGCGAGCTTTCCTTCGCTCGAGCGATCTGGTTCGTTCTTTGCTCGAGCGAGCGGTCCTTCGCTCGAGCGAGCGTCGTAGTGCAAATCGAAAAATTTGCACTGTTGGCTCGAGCGAGCGTGTCTTAGCTCGAGCGAGACCAGTTTTTGTGTCTGGTCGCTCGAGCGACGGGGTCTTCGCTCGAGCGAGCCTGTTTATATCAGCAAGGCAGCACCGAACTAAACATCACTTTTTCTACACTCTATCTTCTTCAAACCCTTGTTTTGAGAGCTTCTCTCTCTACACTTGCACTCTCTCTAAGAATTGATCTACCTAGGGTGATTTCCTACCCTAAGGCCTTTGTTAAAAAGCTAGAGGGTGGCTTGGGCTTCGTTTTAATCGGAACAAATTTGGTTTTGGAGCAAGTTGGGTGTTGGGCATCATCTCCTTTGGAGCTCATTCTTTGAGGTAGGGATATCCTACTCCTCTTTATGAGTTTTGTCTTTCAATTTTAGCATTTTGATATGTTGGAAGTTGTTGTGTAATTTTGGGAAACTTTGGGCCATTGTGTAATTTTACAAAAGTTGGGGGTTTTCATCTATGATAAACCTAGAAGCATGTTTGGTATAGAAACATGGAATTAATGTTGAGACATTAAGAAAATTGGAACCTTAGGGTTGTGATGTTAATTATGGAGAATGCTCTAATTACATTGATTGATTAATTTGGATAATTAATTGTGTTGATTTGTGATGTATATAATTGTTGTTTATATGCATTGTGTTGTGTTGGAGGAGATAGGGGATGTACTCCACGGTTTAGGGGAAGATAGGGGATGAACCTCTAAACCGGATATTGTTGGGAGGAGATAGGGGATGAACTCCGTAGATAGAGCGGATATGCCTATCTAGAAGTATATTGACAGAGCGGATATGCTTGTCGTCGGAAGTGTTGAGATAACTGTTATGTTTATCTTTGATGAAGTAAAAAGTGTTGGCATGAGTGTGTGTCTCATGTGTGATGTTTGGCCAGGTTCTGAGCCAAGGTAATGAAATGGAAATGAAAGGAAATATAGACTTAAGTGTCTTGGAATTGTGTCATGTTATGAATGAATGTAAAAGTGTTGGCCACCTATCAACTGTTAATCTTGTAGTCAATATTCATAATTGGTTTAGTATATTTCTACTGGGCTGTGGCTCACCCTATATGGGAACATCATTTTCAGGTACAGGAAGTATGCCACCTCCAAAGACTTAGCTTGGGAGGCTAGTGGCGGACAGGCTTTTTGGTCGTCTTTCCTTTTATTGTATGACATGTAAATTCAAGCCAAGGGCTTCATGTGTAAATGAGTTAGCACTCTACTTTTGTGTAACCAAGTGTTAACTTGGAAAGCTGTAAGCCCTTAGGGCATTTGCTTTTGTTGTTAACATGTAATACTCTTGTAATAAGACTCTGATGAATGGAAAGATGTGAACTTTTTTTATATATCATAGCATGTCTATATTGTTGGGATTTATGTTATTATTTTGAGGGCGTTACAACTTGGTATCAGAGCGTACCGGGTTCGAATACTTTGGGTACGTGGGAAGTGATTTGGATCACAATGGGTTTGTCTCGCTTGCTAGAGACTTAGTGTAGAATCATATGCTATGTGTTTAAATTGATAACATGCTTATGTGATTAATTGGGTATGGGATTTAATTTCTAGGATGTTGATTGGATCCTTGGGTTTCTGGGAGTCTTGTTGGAAAAGCACTTGATCAATGCTGTTTCTAACCGGTACTCTAGTAACGCCTTGGGACTATCATTATCCGGAAATGAAATTCGTAAGTGCTTATGTGTTTATGTGCTTACGTGGAGTGAATTACAGTTGTCCATGCATTAGGACGTGAGTGTTTAGTTTTGGCACGTTTATGAATGTGCTAACGTCTTGTGTTACCTTTATTAGGATGTCAGGACGAGCAAGAGGTGGTAGGCGTGGTAGGCCTAGGAGGCAGGAGGTGCCATTACCGGAGGAGATTCCGGCAGTTCAGGAGGGGGTTGGTCAGGCCAATGTGGCCGAACCAGCGGGTCAGCAGGCCATGAGTGCCTTGGCCCAGGAGATAGCAGGGGCTCTGGGTATTCTCAGAGCAGGGAATCAGGCAGCTGAGGCAGGGCCTTCCTTCTTGAAGAGGGAGTTCTTCCGGTCTAACCCGGAGGAGTTTGTTGGGGATCCTAAGGAGCCACTGAAGGCAGACGAGTGGCTAGAACAGATGAGTAAAACGTTCGAGATGCTAGGCATTGAGGACGGAGCATTGAAAGTGACCTTGGCATCCTTCCAGCTGAAGGGAGATGCGGGTCAATGGTGGAAGTATGAGAAAGCTCGTGTTGGTGGTACTTGGGAGGCGTTTGTGAATGCTTTCCAGGAGAGGTTTTTATCTGCTGTGGCTAGAGAGAGGCTGAGGGATCAGTTCAGCCGGCTTAAGCAGGAGGGTTTGTCTGTAGCCGAGTTTGAGGCTACATTTACTAGCTTGTCCAGGTTCGCACCTGAACTTGTGGCGACAGAGGAGCGCCGTTGCTACGAGTTTGAGCGGAAGTTGAGATGGGATCTCAAGTTGAAAGTTGGTGGACCCTACATTCGAGATTACAGGCATTTGGTGGATGCTGCAGCTCATATGGAGCTGATGATGCAGGAGGGAGAGGAGGAGAAACATGGAGGCTCCAAGAGGGGCCAAGAGGGGCAGGGCGATGGTAGGAGGCAGAGGGGTTATAACCCTCAGCCGTCCCAGAGTGGTTTGGCTAGGTCGACTTTCCCAGTATCGAGTGCAGGCTCCGGGAGGGGCAGTCAGGGAGAGTTCACCTGTTTCAAGTGTGGCCAGCCGGGTCACAAGGCTTCAGTTTTCCCACTGAAGGGCGGGGGTCAGAGAGCTGCTTCTTCGTCAGCTAGACCGCAGAGTCAGAGTTCGGGCAGGGGGCAGCCCTTGTCTTGTTATCAGTGTGGACAGCCTGGGTACATGAAGAGGTATTGCCCACGGTTGAGTGCCACTTCAGGAGCGTCTGGTTCTAGGCAGACGCAGGGTTTTCAGCCAGCTCAGTCTGTGCAGGCCTCGAGGGCCAATCCGGGGGCTTCGTCGTCCCAGTCAGTGCAGCAGTCCTATGCTCCGAGAGGCGAGCAGGTGGATCAGGGGCCTACAGGGCGCGTGTATGCTGTTACCGCGCAGGATCTTGTACCGGCTCCATCAGTAGTGAGAGGTACCTTTCTGTTTTGCAACTCGGTTGCTAGAGTGTTGATAGATACGGGTGCATCTCATTCTTTTGTATCTGCTGCATTTGCATCTGTGTTGGAGTTGGAGTTAGCACTATTAGCATCTCCTATTTGTGTGGTGTCACCTATTGGGGGTGAGTTGATCTTGAAGCACGGATGTAGAGGTTGTGATATTGAGGTCGACGATCATCGTCTTCCGTTTCCTTTTGTAGTTATGCCCATGAAGGGCTTTGATGTTATTTTGGGTATGGACTGGTTATCGTCATACCGAGCTGTTATTGACTGTTACCGCCAGAGGGTTACTTGTTGTACCGTGAGCGGGGAGTATTTCCATTTCTTGGGAGACCGAGTTGGTAGTATTGTACCACCGGGGTATGGTCCGCGAGGGCGGAATGAGCTTAGTGGTTTACTTGCTAGCTTTGAGAGTGGTGAGTGTGATGAGATTCAGATTGTGTTGCCGAGGGTAGTTTGTGAGTACTCGGATGTTTTTCCCGAGGACCTTGTTGATTTGCCACCTCACCGAGAGATTGAGTTCTCTATCGATTTAGTGCCCGGCACGGCGCCGATTTCTATGGCACCTTACCGTTTTGCTCCAGCAGAGTTGGTTGAGTTGAAAGTTCAGCTCCAGGAATTGCTAGATAAGGGCTTTGTTCGCCCCAGTGTTTCACCGTGGGGAGCGCCGGCACTCTTTGCTAAGAAGAAAGATGGTGCCTTGAGATTGTGTATTGACTACCGGAAGTTGAATCGGGCTACGGTTAAGAATAAGTACCCTATGCCCCGTATAGATGATTTGTTTGACCAGTTGAAGGGTTCCCGTTGTTTCTCTAAGATAGATTTGAGATCGGGTTACCACCAGTTGAGGGTCAGGGAGGAGGATATTCCGAAGACGGCATTCCGTACGCGGTATGGCCATTATGAGTTTCTGGTAATGCCATTTGGGCTTACCAACGCACCGGCAGTCTTTATGGACTTGATGAACCGGATCTTCCGGGAATTCTTGGATCGTTTTGTAGTTGTCTTTGTGGACGATATTCTTATCTATTCACCTTCAGAGGAGGAGCACGAGGAACACTTGAGAGTGGTGCTTGAGTTGCTTAGAGCCCATAGGCTGTATGCCAAGTTTGGGAAGTGTGAGTTTTGGCTAAGAGAAGTCAAGTTCTTAGGCCATGTGGTTTCCGGGGAAGGGGTGTCCGTTGATACATCCAAGACTGAGGCAGTGCAAGATTGGGCACAGCCTAAGAGTGTGTTTGAGATCCGCAGTTTTCTGGGATTAGCTGGGTATTACCGTCGGTTTGTCAAGGATTTCTCCAGGTTAGCTTCACCGTTGACCAGATTGACTCGAAGGGGAGTCAGCTTTGTATGGAGTGAGACTTGTGAAAAGTCGTTCCAGGAGTTGAAAGTTAGACTGACCACCGCTCCGGTCTTGATTATTCCGGAGAGAGGGTTGGGTTATGCAGTCTATTGTGATGCCTCACGAGAGGGTTTGGGTTGTGTATTGATGCAAGAGGGGAAAGTGGTAGCTTATGGCTCACGTCAGTTGAAAATTCACGAGAAGAATTACCCTACGCATGATCTAGAGTTAGCGGCTGTGATCTTTGCCTTGAAAATCTGGAGGCACTACCTTTATGGTGAGAGATTCGAGGTATTCTCGGATCACAAGAGTCTGAAGTATCTGTTTTCACAGAAAGACTTGAATTTGAGGCAGAGGAGGTGGATGGAGTTCATTGAGGATTACGACTTCGAGTTGCATTATCACCCGGGGAAGGCCAATGTTGTGGCCGATGCCCTTAGCAGGAAATCCATTAGTGATGTAGCTTGTGTAGCCATCCGGGAGTGGGAGATGTTGGGGGCCATTGGAGAGTTTGATTTGCTTTTGAGCGAGTCCGTTGAGGCTGCGGCCTTGTTTTCTGTTGTTGCACAGCCTACACTTGTGACTCGAGTGTTAGAGGCACAGAGAGGTGACCTTGAGGTGGAATCCCTCAGAGAGAAGATCTCCAGTGGGAAGGTTGAGAAGGGTTTGACGGTGTATCCCGACCTGAGTGTGAGATACCGAGACCGTTTGTTTGTACCGGAGTCTTGCCGAGAGGAAGTACTCCGAGAGTTTCACCATTCGCGCCTTGCGGTGCATCCGGGAGGTACTAAGATGTACCGGGATTTGGGTCGCCAGTTTTGGTGGCGGGGTATGAAGAGAGATGTAGCAGTTTTCGTGTCTAAGTGCCTTACTTGCCAGCAAGTGAAGGCCGAGCATCAGAGGCCAGCGGGTTTGTTACAACCCTTGTCTATTGCCGAGTGGAAGTGGGAGCATGTCACTATGGACTTCGTTGTAGGTCTTCCGAGGACTCAGCGGGGTAGTGATGCTATTTGGGTGGTTGTAGACCGGTTGACTAAGTCGGCGCACTTCATTCCTATGCGCGTGAGAGATTCAGTAGATCATCTTGCCGACTTGTATATTCGGGACGTAGTGAGGTTGCACGGGGTCCCAGTGACGATCGTCTCAGATAGAGATCCTCGTTTTACTGCTAGGTTGTGGCAGAGTTTGCAGAGTGCCTTGGGTACTAAGTTGACCTTTAGTACAGCTTATCATCCTCAGACTGACGGGCAGTCTGAGCGTACTATTCAGATCCTCGAGGATATGCTTCGGGGTTGTGTCCTTGATTTCAGTGGGACGTGGGAGAGGCATTTACCATTGGTAGAGTTCGCCTACAACAACAGTTTTCAGTCTAGCATTGGTATGGCACCATTTGAGGCCTTGTATGGCCGACCTTGTAGGTCTCCAGTTTGTTGGGCCGAGGTGGGTGACGCACCTTTGTTGGGTCCGGAGTTGGTTAGGGAGACGACGGAGAAAGTTGAGCTTATCCGTAGGAGGCTTGTTACAGCCCAGAGTCGTCAGAAATCTTATGCTGACCGTAGGAGAAGACCATTGGAGTTTGAGGTAGGTGATCATGTGTTTCTGAAGATATCACCTAGACGGGGTTTGATGAGGTTTGGGAAGAGTGGGAAGTTATCCCCTCGGTTTATTGGTCCTTTTGAGATCCTTGAGAGGGTTGGCGAGGTTGCCTATCGTTTAGCTTTGCCGCCACAGTTATCCGGGGTTCATGACGTGTTTCATGTGAGTATGCTTCGGAAGTATGAGCCGGATCCATCACATGTGTTGGATTGGACCGACTTAGAGGTAGATGAGGATGCCTCGTATGAGGAGAGACCGGTTCGGGTCTTGGATAGGCGGGATCAAGTCCTGCGTGGCAAGACTATCCCTTTGGTTAAGGTTTTGTGGAAACATCACGGAGTGGAGGAGGCCACTTGGGAACGTGAGTTGGGAGTCCGCGAGAAATATCCGGACTTGTTTGTTGATGTGTAATCAAGTGTTGCAATTGTGTAATTGTAATGAAATTTACGAGTATTGAAAATGTCTTAAATTGAGGAACATGGTGCATGTTTGTTGTAGAACTTACCTTGTTATGGGAGTTGATTATAATATTGCATGTGTTGGCTATGTTATAGAAATGGAATTGTATCATGATTATTGCTTATGATATGAATTGTGAACCATGTGTGTTGGAAATGGTTGAAATGAAAAGAGAATGCATGTTGAAATGTATATGTTGTAGAATGCCTCTTGATAAGAGATGGAATGACCGGGAATGGGTCGAATTGTGGAATGTTGTGGTATAACGTTGTTCAAAAGAAAGGAAAAACTTGCTTTTCAAAAACTTGCTTTTCAAAAACGTGTTCTTAATTTCGGGGACGAAATTCTTTAAGGGGGGGAGGTTATAGCGGTCCCGGGTTTACCCCTTGTTGTACAGTGATCCGGACATGTGTCCGTGGATGTTGGTAGTTGAGTATTGTCTTGTTTACATCCTTTCATACTTTGTATTTGAGTTATAGGATGTATTGGGCAGGTTTGTTACAGGTTGGTTGTGTTGGAAACCAAGTGTTGCTGCCCAGAATTTTGGCTGGTCGCTCGAGCGAGGGTTTGGTCGCTCGAGCGAGGGTTGGTTTTGTGTCTGGTGGCTCGAGCCAGAGTGGCTTCGCTCGAGCGAGCGACTGCGTCTGGCTCAGACCTGAAGGTTGTGTTTCTTCGCTCGAGCGAGCTGGTTCGTCTTCGCTCGAGCGAGCGTCGTAGTGCAAATCGGAAAATTTGCACTGTTGGCTCGAGCGAGCGTGTGTCTTCGCTCGAGCGAGACCAGTTTTTGTGTCTGGTCGCTCGAGCGACGGGGTCTTCGCTCGAGCGAGCCTGTTTATATCAGCAAGGCAGCACCGAACTAAACATCACTTTTTCTAAGCTTCATCTTCTTCAAACCCTTATTTTGAGAGCTTCTCTCTCTACACTTGCACTCTCTCTAAGAATTGATCTACCTAGGGTGATTTCCTACCCTAAGGCCTTTGTTAAAAAGCTAGAGGGTGGCTTGGGCTTCGTTTTAATCGGAACAAATTTGGTTTTGGAGCAAGTTGGGTGTTGGGCATCATCTCCTTTTGAGCTCAATCTTTGAGGTAGGGATATCCTACTCCTCTTTATGAGTTTTGTCTTTCAATTTTAGCATTTTGATATGTTGGAAGTTGTTGTGTAATTTTGGGAAACTTTGGGCCATTATGTAATTTTACAAAAGTTGGGGGTTTTTATCTATGATAAACCTAGAAGCATGTTTGGTATATAAACATGGAATTAATGTTGAAACATTAGTGGAATTGGAACCTAAGGGTTGTAATGTTAATTATGGAGGATGTCCTAATTACATTGATTGATTAATTTGGATAATTAATTGTGTTGATTTGGGATGTATATAATTGTTGTTTATATGCATTGTGTTGTGTTGGAGGAGATAGGGGATGTACTCCACGGTTTAGGGGAAGATAGGGGATGAACCTCTAAACCGGATGTTGTTGGGAGGAGATAGGGGATGAACTCCGTAGATAGAGCGGGTATGCTTATCTAGAAGTGTTGACATAGCGGATATGCTTGTCGTTGGAAGTATTGATATAACTGTTATGTTTATCTTTGATGAAGTGAAAGGTGTTGGCATGAGTGTGTGTCTCATGTGTGATGTTTGGCCAGGTTCTGAGCCAAGGTTATGAAATGGCAAGTAAAAAGGAAAGAAATGGAAATGAAAGGAAATATAGACTTAAGTGTCTTGGAACTGTGTTATATTATGAATGAATGTAAAAGTGTTGACCATCTATCAACTGTTAATCTTTTAGGCATTGTTCATGATTGGTTTAGTATATTTCTACTGGGCTGTGGCTCACCCTATATGGGAACATCATTTTCAGGTACAGGAAGCATGCCACCTCCAAGGACTTAGCTTGGGAGGCTAGTGGCGGACAGACTTTTGGGTTGTCTTTCCTTTTGTTGTATTACATGTAAATTCAAGCCAAGGGCTTTATGTGTAAATGAGTTAGTACTCTACTTTTGTGTAACCAAGTGTTAACTTGGAAAGCTGTAAGCCCTTAGGGCATTTGCTTTTGTTGTTAACATGTGATACTTCTTGTAATACAACTCTGGTGAATGAAAGGATGTGGACTTTATATTTATCATAGCATGTCTATATTGTTGGGTTTAATGTTATTATTTTGAGGGCGTTACAACTTGGTATCAGAGCGTACCGGGTTCGAATACTTTGGGTACGTGGGAAGTGATTAGGATCACAATGGGTTTGTCTCGTTTGATAGAGACTTAGTGTAGAATCATATGCTATGTGTTTAAATTGATAACATGCTTATGTGATTATTTGGGTATGGGATTTAATTTTTAGGATGTTGATTGGATCCTTGGGTTTCTGGGAGTCTTGTTGGAAAAGCACTTGATCAATGCTGTTTCTAACCGGTACTCTAGTAACGCCTTGGGACTATCATTATCCGGAAATGAAATTCGTAAGTGCTTATGTGTTTATGTGCTTACGTGGAATGAATTACAGTTGTCCATGCATTAGGACGTGAGTGTTTAGTTTTGGCACGTTTATGAATGTGCTAACGTCTTGTGTTATCTTTATTAGGATGTCAGGACGAGCAAGAGGTGGTAGGCGTGGTAGGCCTAGGAGGCAGGAGGTGCCATTACCGGAGGAGATTCCGGCAGTTCAGGAGGGGGTTGGTCAGGCCAATGTGGCCGAACCAGCAGGTCAGCAGGCCATGAGTGCCTTGGCCCAGGAGATAGCAGGGGCTCTGGGTATTCTTAGAGCAGGGAATCAGGCAGCTGAGGCGGGGCCTTCCTTCTTGAAAAGGGAGTTCTTCCGGTCTAACCCGGAGGAGTTTGTTGGGGATCCTAAGGAGCCACTGAAGGCAGACGAGTGGCTAGAACAGATGAGTAAAACGTTCGAGATGCTAGGCATTGAGGACGGGGCATTGAAAGTGACCTTGGCATCCTTCCAGCTGAAGGGAGATGCGGGTCAATGGTGGAAATATGAGAAAGTTCGTGTTGGTGGTGCTTGGGAGGCGTTTGTGAATGCTTTCCAGGAGAGGTTTTTATCTGCTGTGGCTAGAGAGAGGCTGAGGGATCAGTTCAGCCGGCTTAAGCAGGAGGGTTTGTCTGTGGCCGAGTTTGAGGCTACATTTACTAGCTTGTCCAGGTTCGCACCTGAACTTGTGGCGACAGAGGAGCGCCGTTGCTACGAGTTTGAGCGGAAGTTGAGATGGGATCTCAAGTTGAAAGTTGGTGGACCCTACATTCGAGATTACAGGCATTTGGTGGATGCTGCAGCTCATATGGAGCTGATGATGCAGGAGGGAGAGGAGGAGAAACATGGAGGCTCCAAGAGGGGCCAAGAGGGACAGGGCGATGGTAGGAGGCAGAGGGGTTATAACCCTCAGCAGTCCCAGAGTGGTTTGGCTAGGTCGACTTTCCCAGTACCGAGTGCAGGCTCCGGGAGGGGCAGTCAGGGAGAGTTCACCTGTTTCAAGTGTGGCCAGCCGGGTCACAAGGCTTCAGTTTGCCCACTGAAGGGCGGGGGTCAGAGAGCTGCTTCTTCGTCAGCTAGACCGCAGAGTCAGAGTTCGGGCAGGGGGCAGCCCTTGTCTTGTTATCAGTGTGGACAGCCTGGGCACCTGAAGAGGTTTTGCCCGCGGTTGAGTGCCACTTCAGGAGCGTCTGGTTCTAGGCAGACGCAGGGTTTTCAGCCAGCTCAGTCTGTGCAGGCCTCGAGGGCCAATCCGGGGGCTTCGTCGTCCCAGTCAGTGCAGCAGTCCTATGCTCCGAGAGGCGAGCAGGTGGATCAGGGGCCTACAGGGCGCGTGTATGCTGTTACCGCGCAGGATCTTGTACCGGCTCCATCAGTAGTGAGAGGTACCTTTCTGTTTTGCAACTCGGTTGCTAGAGTGTTGATAGATACGGGTGCATCTCATTCTTTTGTATCTGCTGCATTTGCATCTGTGTTGGAGTTGGAGTTAGCACTATTAGCATCTCCTATTTGTGTTGTGTCACCTATTGGGGGTGAGTTGATCTTGAAACACGGATGTAGAGGTTGTGATATTGAGGTCGACGATCATCGTCTTCCGTTTCCTTTTGTAGTTATGCCCATAAAGGGCTTTGATGTTATTTTGGGTATGGACTGGTTATCGTCATACCGAGCTGTTATTGACTGTTACCGCCAGAGGGTTACTTGTTGTACCGTGAGCGGGGAGTATTTCCATTTCTTGGGAGACCGAGTTGGTAGTATTGTACCACCGGGGTATGGTCCGCGAGGGCGGAATGAGCTTAGTGGTTTACTTGCTAGCTTTGAGAGTGGTGAGTGTGATGAGATTCAGATTGTGTTGCCGAGGGTAGTTTGTGAGTACTCGGATGTTTTTCCCGAGGACCTTGTTGATTTGCCACCTCACCGAGAGATTGAGTTCTCTATCGATTTAGTGCCCGGCACGGCGCCGATTTCTATGGCACCTTACCGTTTTGCTCCAGCAGAGTTGGTTGAGTTGAAAGTTCAGCTCCAGGAATTGCTAGATAAGGGCTTTGTTCGCCCCAGTGTTTCACCGTGGGGAGCGCCGGCACTCTTTGCTAAGAAGAAAGATGGTGCCTTGAGATTGTGTATTGACTACCGGAAGTTGAATCGGGCTACGGTTAAGAATAAGTACCCTATGCCCCGTATAGATGATTTGTTTGACCAGTTGAAGGGTTCCCGTTGTTTCTCTAAGATAGATTTGAGATCGGGTTACCACCAGTTGAGGGTCAGGGAGGAGGATATTCCGAAGACGGCATTCCGTACGCGGTATGGCCATTATGAGTTTCTGGTAATGCCATTTGGGCTTACCAACGCACCGGCAGTCTTTATGGACTTGATGAACCGAATCTTCCGGGAATTCTTGGATCGTTTTGTAGTTGTCTTTGTGGACGATATTCTTATCTATTCACCTTCAGAGGAGGAGCACGAGGAACACTTGAGAGTGGTGCTTGAGTTGCTTAGAGCCCATAGGCTGTATGCCAAGTTTGGGAAGTGTGAGTTTTGGCTAAGAGAAGTCAAGTTCTTAGGCCATGTGGTTTCCGGGGAAGGGGTGTCCGTTGATACATCCAAGACTGAGGCAGTGCAAGATTGGGCACAGCCTAAGAGTGTGTTTGAGATCCGCAGTTTTCTGGGATTAGCTGGGTATTACCGTCGGTTTGTCAAGGATTTCTCCAGGTTAGCTTCACCGTTGACCAGATTGACTCGAAGGGGAGTCAGCTTTGTATGGAGTGAGACTTGTGAAAAGTCGTTCCAGGAGTTGAAAGTTAGACTGACCACCGCTCCGGTCTTGATTATTCCGGAGAGAGGGTTGGGTTATGCAGTCTATTGTGATGCCTCACGAGAGGGTTTGGGTTGTGTATTGATGCAAGAGGGGAAAGTGGTAGCTTATGGCTCACGTCAGTTGAAAATTCACGAGAAGAATTACCCTACGCATGATCTAGAGTTAGCGGCTGTGATCTTTGCCTTGAAAATCTGGAGGCACTACCTTTATGGTGAGAGATTCGAGGTATTCTCGGATCACAAGAGTCTGAAGTATCTGTTTTCACAGAAAGACTTGAATTTGAGGCAGAGGAGGTGGATGGAGTTCATTGAGGATTACGACTTCGAGTTGCATTATCACCCGGGGAAGGCCAATGTTGTGGCCGATGCCCTTAGCAGGAAATCCATTAGTGATGTAGCTTGTGTAGCCATCCGGGAGTGGGAGATGTTGGGGGCCATTGGAGAGTTTGATTTGCTTTTGAGCGAGCCCGTTGAGGCTGCGGCCTTGTTTTCTGTTGTTGCACAGCCTACACTTGTGACTCGAGTGTTAGAGGCACAGAGAGGTGACCTTGAGGTGGAATCCCTCAGAGAGAAGATCTCCAGTGGGAAGGTTGAGAAGGGTTTGACGGTGTATCCCGACCTGAGTGTGAGATACCGAGACCGTTTGTTTGTACCGGAGTCTTGCCGAGAGGAAGTACTCCGAGAGTTTCACCATTCGCGCCTTGCGGTGCATCCGGGAGGTACTAAGATGTACCGGGATTTGGGTCGCCAGTTTTGGTGGCGGGGTATGAAGAGAGATGTAGCAGTTTTCGTGTCTAAGTGCCTTACTTGCCAGCAAGTGAAGGCCGAGCATCAGAGGCCAGCGGGTTTGTTACAACCCTTGTCTATTGCCGAGTGGAAGTGGGAGCATGTCACTATGGACTTCGTTGTAGGTCTTCCGAGGACTCAGCGGGGTAGTGATGCTATTTGGGTGGTTGTAGACCGGTTGACTAAGTCGGCGCACTTCATTCCTATGCGCGTGAGAGATTCAGTAGATCATCTTGCCGACTTGTATATTCGGGACGTAGTGAGGTTGCACGGGGTCCCAGTGACGATCGTCTCAGATAGAGATCCTCGTTTTACTGCTAGGTTGTGGCAGAGTTTGCAGAGTGCCTTGGGTACTAAGTTGACCTTTAGTACAGCTTATCATCCTCAGACTGACGGGCAGTCTGAGCGTACTATTCAGATCCTCGAGGATATGCTTCGGGGTTGTGTCCTTGATTTCAGTGGGACGTGGGAGAGGCACTTACCATTGGTAGAGTTCGCCTACAACAACAGTTTTCAGTCTAGCATTGGTATGGCACCATTTGAGGCCTTGTATGGCCGACCTTGTAGGTCTCCAGTTTGTTGGGCCGAGGTGGGTGACGCACCTTTGTTGGGTCCGGAGTTGGTTAGGGAGACGACGGAGAAAGTTGAGCTTATCCGTAGGAGGCTTGTTACAGCCCAGAGTCGTCAGAAATCTTATGCTGACCGTAGGAGAAGACCATTGGAGTTTGAGGTAGGTGATCATGTGTTTCTGAAGATATCACCTAGACGGGGTTTGATGAGGTTTGGGAAGAGTGGGAAGTTATCCCCTCGGTTTATTGGTCCTTTTGAGATCCTTGAGAGGGTTGGCGAGGTTGCCTATCGTTTAGCTTTGCCGCCACAGTTATCCGGGGTTCATGACGTGTTTCATGTGAGTATGCTTCGGAAGTATGAGCCGGATCCATCACATGTGTTGGATTGGACCGACTTAGAGGTAGATGAGGATGCCTCGTATGAGGAGAGACCGGTTCGGGTCTTGGATAGGCGGGATCAAGTCCTGCGTGGCAAGACCATCCCTTTGGTTAAGGTTTTGTGGAAACATCACGGAGTGGAGGAGGCCACTTGGGAACGTGAGTTGGGAGTCCGCGAGAAATATCCGGACTTGTTTGTTGATGTGTAATCAAGTGTTGCAATTGTGTAATTGTAATGAAATTTATGAGTATTGAAAATGTCTTAAATTGAGGAACATGGTGCATGTTTGTTGTAGAACTTACCTTGTTATGGGAGTTGATTATAATATTGCATGTGTTGGCTATGTTATAGAAATGGAATTGTATCATGATTATTGCTTATGATATGAATTGTGAACCATGTGTGTTGGAAATGGTTGAAATGAAAAGAGAATGCATGTTGAAATGTATATGTTGTAGAATGCCTCTTGATAAGAGATGGAATGACCGGGAATGGGTCGAATTGTGGAATGTTGTGGTATAACGTTGTTCAAAAGAAAGGAAAAACTTGCTTTTCAAAAACTTGCTTTTCAAAAACGTGTTCTTAATTTCGGGGACGAAATTCTTTAAGGGGGGGAGGTTATAGCGGTCCCGGGTTTACCCCTTGTTGTACAGTGATCCGGACATGTGTCCGTGGATGTTGGTAGTTGAGTATTGTCTTGTTTACATCCTTTCCTACTTTGTATTTGAGTTATAGGATGTATTGGGCAGGTTTGTTACAGGTTGGTTGTGTTGGAAACCAAGTGTTGCTGCCCAGAATTTTGGCTGGTCGCTCGAGCGAGGGTTTGGTCGCTCGAGCGAGGGTTGGTTTTGTGTCTGGTGGCTCGAGCCAGAGTGGCTTCGCTCGAGCGAGCGACTGCGTCTGGCTCAGACCTGAAGGTTGTGTTTCTTCGCTCGAGCGAGCTGGTTCGTCTTCGCTCGAGCGAGCGTCGTAGTGCAAATCGGAAAATTTGCACTGTTGGCTCGAGCGAGCGTGTGTCTTCGCTCGAGCGAGACCAGTTTTTGTGTCTGGTCGCTCGAGCGACGGGGTCTTCGCTCGAGCGAGCCTGTTTATATCAGCAAGGCAGCACCGAACTAAACATCACTTTTTCTAAGCTTCATCTTCTTCAAACCCTTATTTTGAGAGCTTCTCTCTCTACACTTGCACTCTCTCTAAGAATTGATCTACCTAGGGTGATTTCCTACCCTAAGGCCTTTGTTAAAAAGCTAGAGGGTGGCTTGGGCTTCGTTTTAATCGGAACAAATTTGGTTTTGGAGCAAGTTGGGTGTTGGCCATCATCTCCTTTTGAGCTCAATCTTTGAGGTAGGGATATCCTACTCCTCTTTATGAGTTTTGTCTTTCAATTTTAACATTTTGATATGTTGGAAGTTGTTGTGTAATTTTGGGGTAGGCCTTTGTTGTCTTTCAAATATCCGGACTTGTTTGTTGATGTGGAGTCCGTGAGTTGGGAACGTGAGTTTTGGCTTTTAATTTTTTTTAAGATTATATAACTTCTTTATATTTTTTTATTTTTTTTTTAAAAATTAAAAAATTAACTTTAAACTTATTTCTCAAAATATACTGTTAGTTTATACTCCTCTCTCTCTCTCTCTCTCTCTCTCTCTCTCTCTATGTATATAGAGAGGGGCATGCATATTTGGAAGTGGAAGACCTTTTAGATATGATAGTGTGTGTCTAGTGTCCACCATAACTTCAATAAACGTTACTTTTTTTTTTTTCTTTTTTTTTTAAAAAAAAAAAAATCAAGTGAACAATAATTTTTTTTAAAAAAAATTAACAAATCAATGATAAATATTAATAATTAAATTCTTAAATTATTTTTATAAATATGAATTTTTTAAAAAATTTCACTGAATTGTATTTTTTTTTATATATATATCATAATAGGACACTAAACTAACACCAATAATAAAAGCAATCTTCACCACAAAAGGGTGTTTTAGGTAGATTGTTAAAAATTATTTTTTGACTTCTTTACAAAATAAAAAAAAAATTAATTAAAAATTGAGAAGTGACTTTTACAAAATAGGCCAAAACCACTCATCCAAGTTGTTGATCAAAAACATCAATGATCCAATGGTTCTTATAGGTGAAGTATATGCTGTGATGGCCCACCAAGTTTTCAATCACGTGTTCATTGGGTTTCATGACCTTACATGAATGAGCCTGTTTTTGGGGTTCATGACATGCCCTTGTGTTAAAAGGACAACATGGTTGAGCAAGGTACTTCAGCAAGGGTATTATGGTCTATATCTATAGTAGGAATTTTTAATAAATTACAAACACACCTGCGAAGTTTGTTAAAAATATGTTATATATTTTGTTAATTTAACTTAATAATTGATTAATAAAAGACTTAGGATGTAATTTTTAAATATAAGAGAAAAATCTGTACATTTAATAAATATATTTATAACTTGTTCAAAAATAAATCTGTTAATGATTCTAGGCTTTAAATGTTAATGATATGAAAATTGTCCTTTTGTGGGAAGTCATTTACAGCCTCCATCAAACAATTCGTTTATTTGTTTGAAGCCCATTTATTATTAAGATGTAATTTTTAAATATAAGAGGAAAATCTGTACTTTTAATAAATATATTTATAAATTGTCCAAAATTAAATCTCGTTTGGGAACAGGCTTTTTTAGTAATTTTTTGATTTTTTGGCTAAAATGTGACGTAAAAAAAACTAGTATGTTTGGGATGACTTTTAAATTTTTTACGAAAAGATGTGCAAAAATTAGAGAGAAAAGGGAATCTTTGACTTTTTGGTATGGGTTGTTAGCTTTTTGATTTTTTTAGTGACTTTTTGACTAAAAAAGTCACTTGCCAAACGAGACCTGATTCTAGGCTTTAAATGTTAATGATATAAAAATTGCCCTTTTGTGGGAAGTCATTTACAGCTTCCATCAAACAATTCATTTCTTTGTTTTGAGTCCCATTTATTAAGATGTAATTTTCAAATATAAGAGGAAAATCTGTACTTTTAATAAATATATTATAACTTGCCCAAAAATAAATCTGTTAATGATTCTAGACTTTAAATGTTAATAATATGAAAATTGTCCTTTTGTGGGAAGTCATATATATATATATATATATACACACACTAAATATTAAGCAAAAGAAGGTTTTTAACCCCCAAGGCCTGTAGGAGTTTCAATATCCTAATATGAATTTTTTAAATTTTTTATTAAAAAAAAAAGAACTCAGCATTTATTGATTTGGTTAAAATCCCCTAATCAGCATTTATTAACTTTTTCTGTCACGACCCCAACCCGCCCCTAGTAGGATGGTGCCGTGATGGCCAGTAATCCGTAATTACCGAAGGCCAACTTATCGAAAATCTAAAGACAATCAGAGTATGATGTACGGGGCTTACAAATGCGGAAGCAATAAATCAAATACAAATGGTCCATAAGAGCTTGTGCGTAGATCAAATGAGACAACATATACCATATGATTTACATCTAGTTCAAAAATAACAAAATACAAGTTTACAACTTGATCAAAAGGCTTCTCAGCCGACAAGAATAAAATACAGCAATTACAAGCGAAGAAGTATGATTTTCAAGTTCTGCCGACGTAAATACAAAATGCCGACATAATTACAAATAGCCGATGTGAGCACAAAACTGCCGACGTAAAACAGATTAAGCCGACATATCAAGAGTTCCATAACAAGCTTTGCAAAATAGACTAGGCGTCGCCGCCATCCTGCTCATCACCTACATATATATAGAGAGGGTGAGTTTGACAACTCAGTGAATGGTACGAATAATAAAGGTTTTTGCATGAATAGCCGAGGTCCTTCAAGCAAAACAAAACTTTCTAAATCATACGAATATTAACTGAAGTCCTTCTGAAGCAGAATTCATCAAACTTTACCAAATCAAGGGATGAACCATGTTCATCTATCAAGTCTTACCATATATCAAGGGATGCTTACCAACATCGGCGTAACACAATCAAAACTGTCCAATCAAATGATGAACCGTATTCATCTAACAAATCTTACCATATTTCAAGGGATGTTTACCAACATCGGCGTAACACAATCAAAGCTGTCAAATCAAGTGATGAACCGTATTCATCTAACAAATCTTACCATATTTCAAGGGATGTTTACCAACATCGGCGTAACACAATCAAAGCTGTCAAATCAAGTGATGAACCGTATTCATCTAACAAATCTTACCATATTTCAAGGGATGTTTACCAACATCGGCGTAACACAATCAAAGCTGTCAAATCAAGTGATGAACCGTATTCATCTAACAAATCTTACCATATTTCAAGGGATGTTTACCAACATCGGCGTAACACAATCGAAGCTGTCAAATCAAGTGATGAACCGTATTCATCTAACAAATCTTACAAAACTTGCAAACTTGTGTGACTTAGGCCCGTAGCCCTTTTTCACCTTATTTTGTGACTTAGGCCCGTAGCCCCTTTTCAACACGTTGGCTTTTCCAAGAAAGGACCGTATCCTTTTTAACACAAGAACTAATGTCACTTAGGCCCGTAGCCCTTTTTGACAAGGTGGTGCTGCGAAAGTTTATAGTCCTCCAGCTAAGGGACTTTCACAAGTAGTGCTGCGAAAGTTTATAGTCCTCCAGCTAAGGGACTTTCACAAGTAGTGCTGCGAAAGTTTATAGTCCTCCAGCTAAGGGACTTTCACAAGTAGTGCTGCGAAAGTTTATAGTCCTCCAGCTAAGGGACTTTCACAAGTAGTGCTGCGAAAGTTTATAGTCCTCCAGCTAAGGGACTTTCACAAGTAGTGCTGCGAAAGTTTATAGTCCTCCAGCTAAGGGACTTTCACAAGTAGTGTCAAAACCAGGCTCATACTTATTACAAAGATATCGTCAAAACGAAGCTCATACTTAACCTTTTATACTTAGTGCTGCAAAAGTTTAGAGTCCTCCAGCACGAGGGACTTTCAAGAACATCATCAAACAAGGCTTATACTCTTCTCATCAAAATAGGCTAATCATTCATGCTTATCAAAATGCTTTCATCAAGACGAAGTAAAACAAAGTTTATCAAAACCGTATAACATAGCTTTATTAAAAGCACCACTCACCTCGGTCTTCTTGGGTGAAGGCTCAAAGTAAAGATCAAAGTCCTGACAATCACAAGGCAAATCACACTCTCAAAACAAGCTTCATATGCACATAATGATCTCGGCACTCTCACCGAATCCAAGTCAAAAGCAAAGCAAAGCATGTCAAGAGTCAAAACCCTGTTTCCCATCTCGTGGAAACACACTGGGTACTACTCAGGTCTAGCCGAGGTCCCACACCTTCTTGTCGAGGTGTGAACCTGATGGCCACACACAACACGAAATCGGGAAAAACCTGGGTTTCCCTTTGAGGAACGCAAAGGACAAAATAATCAAGAACATCAAGAACATGCATGCTGGAGTTCATAACTAGTACATTCAAATCTGAGATCCCATGCAAAGAGCTCAAAATATGGACCTGGGTATTCGTACAAGGAAAACATGCAAGAACAAACACAAAAACATGGTTCTTGTTCCAAACTTTCGGATCAAAACGAGACTTTACTCAAGAACACATGAACATCAACTTTCTCTTTCAAAACCGACTTCAAATCGTTGCATGGCATGCAAAACAAACACAATCATGCAATGCAGCTTGATAACCAATAAGAGCAATCAAAGTAGAGCAAGAATCTAACCTCAAAACTCGGATCCAACGGTTGGATCGCCAAAGATCAAGACCGAAATCGACTTCTCACTCTAAAACTCTTTCTCTCCTCTTTGAGAGCTTCTCTCTCTAGAAACCAAGATTTGAGACAAAATGATTTGTCTCCAGGTCTGCCGGCTGTCTATACACACAGCTCGGACACGTGGCTCAACCGGGTTGGCTCAGCTCAAAAGGTGACTGATTGATAAGACAAGTCACTGACAAAGCGTACTCAACAAGCTTGACAGCAAACACATCGGCGAGTAACGACGTCGGCCAAAGTCAAACTTCGGCAACGAGACAACAAGAACGTCGGCTAGGGAGGACGACACTTACTACGTCGTGCCACACCCGCCCTGGAACAAAACACCAAGTGCAAAGACATCTCGGCCTGGAAGGTACACTTCTCGGCCTTGGTTCTGAACATCTCGGCAATCATGCCGGAGTGAAGATGGAGGTCAACAGATGGCTCCAGAATAGTTCTAAGTGCAAAGGGTCAAAAGTGGACTACACTGAGATGACCTCGGCCACACACACCAAGCAAGGAACAAGATCAAGCAAACACACATAACAAAGCAAGCCGAAACAAGATTAATAAGATTGTAACATATCAAGACAAGGTCTCACATGAATGTATGCAAGTATAGCTAAAAGAATGAGGGTTGTTACATCCTACCCCCCTTAAAGAAGTTTGGTCCCCAAACTCAAGTTACCTTGTTCCGAAAACAGTTCTGGATGTCGAATCCTCATCTCTTCTTCCATTTCCCACGTGGCATCCTTGCCGTAATGCTCTTTCCATTCAACCTTTACCATTGGTATCGATTTGTTTCTCAACTGCCGAACTTGTCTGTCGATAATACACATCGGCTTCTCTTTATAGCCCAAATTCTCATTAACTTCAATCCCGGAGTAATCAATCACATGCAGTGGATCCCTGACATACTTTCTTAACATCGAAACATGAAACACATTATGGACTTGGCTTAATTCAGGCGGTAAGGCAAGTCTGTAGGCAACAGTGTTAACCTTGTCAAGAATTTCAAATGGTCCAATGTAACGAGGCGCTAACTTACCCTTCTTCCCAAATCTGGAAACTCCTTTCATCGGCGAAACTTTCAGGAATACATGATCCCCAATTTCGAATTCTAACTCTTTCCTTCTCTGGTCAGCGTAGCTCTTTTGCCGGCTTTGGGCAGTTTTAATCCTCTGCTGGATAAGTTTAATCTTCTCTGTTGTTACTTGAATCAATTCGGGACCAAGCAGAGCTTTGTCTCCCACTTCGGTCCAACATATCGGCGACCTGCATTTCCTCCCATACAAAGCCTCATACGGCGCCATGCCAATGCTAGCTTGATAACTGTTGTTGTACGCGAATTCCACTAAAGCCAAATGCATTTCCCAACTCCCTTGGAAGTCCAAAACACATAGTCTAAGCATATCCTCAAGTGTTTGAATTGTTCGCTCCGTTTGCCCATCAGTCTGTGGGTGAAAAGCTGTGCTGAACCTCAACTCGGCTCCAAAAGTTTTTTGTAGACTCTGCCAAAATCTGGAAACGAACTTCGGATCTCGGTCTGATACAATTGACATCGGCACTCCATGAAGTCTAACAATCTCGTTCACATATAACAAGGCAAGCTGGTCGGCACTGAAGGTAGTCTTGACTGGCAAGAAGTGTGCTGACTTAGTTAACCTATCGACAACAACCCAAATCGAATCCATACCTCTCTGTGTCTTCGGCAAACCAACCACAAAATCCATGGAGATGTGTTCCCATTTCCACTCAGGTATCGGCAAAGGTCGTAGAAGTCCCGCTGGTCTTTGGTGTTCTGCTTTCACTTGCTGGCAATGCAAACATTGGGACACGAATTCGGCGATCTCTCTCTTTATGTTCGGCCACCAATAGGTATTTTTCATATCTTGGTACATCTTGGTGTTCCCTGGATGAACAGCGAACTTGGAATTATGAGCATCCAACAAAATTTTCCTTTTTAACTCTGGGACGTCGGCCACACACAGTCTTCCTTCAAACTTGAGCACCTGATTCTCGACAGTGTATCCTGATCTCGGCTTGGTAGTAATCTCCTCGGCTATCTTTCTGAAGAATGCATCCTCCATTTGGCTAGCCTTTACTTCTTCAACAATGGTTGGTTCTACTGATATCACTGTTAAACATGCCAAACTCCCAACTGACTTTCTGCTCAATGCGTCGGCCACGCTGTTAGCCTTTCCTGGGTGATATTGAATCTGCATATCATAGTCTTTCAGCAACTCAAGCCACCTTCTTTGCCTTAAATTCAATTCCTTCTGAGTGAATAGGTACTTCAAGCTCTTGTGATCTGTAAAAACCTGACAAGAAGCTCCATACAAGTAATGACGCCAAATTTTCAGAGCAAAAACAACAGCTGCTAACTCCAAATCGTGGGTAGGATAGTTCTTTTCATGTGGCTTCAACTGACGAGATGCATATGCTATAACTTTACCCTTTTGCATTAATACGCAACCCAAGCCCTTATGAGATGCATCACTGTAGATGTGAAACTCTTCATTACCTGATGGAAGTACAAGCACTGGTGCTGTAACTAACCTTATCTTCAGTTCTTGGAAAGCTGACTCCCGATCTTCGGTCCATTCATACGGCGCTCCCTTCTTAGTCAATTGCGTCAATGGAACTGCGATCCTTGAAAAATCCTTCACAAATTTCCTGTAGTAACCTGCCAAACCCAGAAAACTACGAACCTCGGACACATTAGTCGGCCTCGGCCAATTCACTACGGCTTCCACTTTGCTAGGATCAACCGAGATACCCTCTTCATTTATCACATGGCCCAGAAATGAGATGGTAGAAAGCCAAAACTCACACTTGTTAAATTTAGCATACAATTTCCGGTCTCTCAAAATCTGCAAAGCAAGTCTCAAATGACTCTCATGTTCAGCTTTACTCTTGGAGTAGATTAATATATCATCAATGAAAACGACTACAAACTCATCTAAGTATGGCTTGAAAACTCTGTTCATTAAGTCCATAAATGCAGCAGGGGCATTGGTCACTCCAAAAGGCATCACTAAAAACTCATAGTGGCCATATCTTGTCCGAAAAGCAGTCTTCTCAACATCCTCGGCTTTAACCTTAAGCTGATGGTAGCCCGACCTCAGATCAATCTTAGAAAAGACTCTCGCTCCTTGCAACTGATCAAGTAAATCATCAATCCTAGGTAATGGGTACTTATTCTTAATGGTGACCTTATTGAGTTCTCTGTAGTCAACACAAAGACGGAGGGTGCCATCCTTCTTCTTAACAAATAAAACGGGTGCTCCCCATGGTGAAGTGCTCGGCCTAATAAACCCCTTATCCAGCAATTCTTGTAGTTGTAGTTTCAGTTCTCTAAGTTCAGCTGGGGCCATTCTATATGGTGTTTTCGAGATCGGCTGTGTTCCCGAGATGACGTCGACAGTAAACTCTATTCCTCTATCAATTAGGTGGCCAGGCAGCTCGTTTGGAAAGACGTCGGGAAATTCACTAACGACTGGAATGTCGGCTAAGTTAACACTCCCATCCTGATTACTCAGTATACTACACAGATAACCCTTACACCCTTTTTGGATCAGCTTATAGGCCTTCATGGATGAGATCAAGTAAGGTGGCGGCACTACCCCTTTACCCTGAAAAGTAACCTCGGCTAGGTTTGGGGGTTTCAGTGTGACATTCTTCAAAACACAATCTATGGATGCGCGATTCGCTACCAACCAATCCATTCCCAGTATAACATCAAAATAAGCTATGTCCAATGGCATTAACTCAACTAACAGTTCAACATTCTCAATCACAATAACACATGCTTTATAGATGGATGCAACAATCATAGGTTTCCCAGATGGGGTAGACACAGATAATGTATAACCAAGAGGTTCTAGTTTCCTATTAATCTTCTCGGCAAATATAGTAGATACAAACGAATGCGTAGAACCCGAATCAATCAACACATAAGCATCTTGAGAGCAAATAGAGAGTGTACCTGACACCACCGCCTCAGCATTCTGAGTGTCTCCTGGTACTAGTGCAAAAACTCTGCCTTGCCTCATCTGAGCTTTCCCAGTATTACCCTTCTGAACGGTACCCGAGGTGCTTTCACCCTTCTTACTGTTATCAGTCTTTGCCTTAGGGCAATCTTTCACATAATGACCCATCTCTCCACATTCATAACATGCTCCGGACGTCCGACGACAAATCCCGAAGTGTTGCTTCCCACAATCAGAGCACGTCGGCTTAGCATTACCTTCCTGTCTCCGGTAATTAGTACTGTCCTTGTTCGTTTTCTTCCTGGCGTCCGACGATGCTCGGCGACCGTCATAGTTCTGCCTCTTTCGCTGATTCTCTCCCGTGCTCTGGTACCTGTTCAAGTTAGCTTCGGCCAGAATGGCTTTGTCCAACACTTGGGCGTAGGTCGGCAGATCGTGCAAGTTAACCCGGTCTTGAATGGGTCCGCGAAGCCCGCTCTCGAATTTTCTTGCCTTCATGTATTCATCATTGGCCATGTGAGGTACAAATCTTACCAATTCAGTAAAAGTGCGGTCATATTCTGCCACTGTCCGGTTACCCTGCGTCAAGGTCTGGAATTCGGTAGCCTTGCGGTTTCGAACACTAAGGGGAAAGTGTTTGTTGTAAAACAACTCCAAAAATCTGGTCCAGGTTAAGTCTGGATGGTTTCCTCGGATCACCATCCACCATCTGCGAGCATCATCATCTAATGTGAACGTTGCCAATGTTACCTTCTGAGTGTCAGTACTAGGGAAGATCTCAAACAACTTCTCCATTTCCAAAACCCATGCCTCGGCCTTCATCGGTTCTATACCTCCAGAGAATCTCGGCGGTTTCATTTTCTTGAATTCCCTGATCAAAGCAATGGTGCCATCCCCATACAGAGCTGGTTGTGGAGGAGCTTGTGGCACTGGAGGAGGTGGAGGCGGTACTACATTTCGGCCGTTTGTCTGCTCGGCCTGAGTCGAAGTGGCACTAGCAAACTGCTGTCTTGTTTGCCTCAATTCACGGGCCAAACCTTCAACTAATCTTTCCAATTTGTCCATTCGGTCTTCGGACTGATCTCGGCCCAGTGGAGGTCTACCTCTCCTCATGATTCTATGAGGATGCAAAGTGTGACTTTTAAGCAAACAATTAAATAACCACATAGACAAGTAGCAAGTAGACATATCAACAATGCACACCTCGTTCAAATAGCAAGCATAATGATGCATCCTAGCATCTCTCTAAAAGGAACCCTATGCTCTTTAGGACTCAAAGTGTGTGAACAACGTATACTAAGGAACTTGTGCTCTGATACCACTCTGTCACGACCCCAACCCGCCCCTAGTAGGATGGTGCCGTGATGGCCAGTAATCCGTAATTACCGAAGGCCAACTTATCGAAAATCTAAAGACAATCAGAGTATGATGTACGGGGCTTACAAATGCGGAAGCAATAAATCAAATACAAATGGTCCATAAGAGCTTGTGCGTAGATCAAATGAGACAACATATACCATATGATTTACATCCAGTTCAAAAATAACAAAATACAAGTTTACAACTTGATCAAAAGGCTTCTCAGCCGACAAGAATAAAATACAGCAATTACAAGCGAAGAAGCATGATTTTCAAGTTCTGCCGACGTAAATACAAAATGCCGACATAATTACAAATAGCCGATGTGAGCACAAAACTGCCGACGTAAAACAGATTAAGCCGACATATCAAGAGTTCCATAACAAGCTTTGCAAAATAGACTAGGCGTCGCCGCCATCCTGCTCATCACCTACATATATATAGAGAGGGTGAGTTTGACAACTCAGTGAATGGTACGAATAATAAAGGTTTTTGCATGAATAGCCGAGGTCCTTCAAGCAAAACAAAACTTTCTAAATCATACGAATATTAACTGAAGTCCTTCTGAAGCAGAATTCATCAAACTTTACCAAATCAAGGGATGAACCATGTTCATCTATCAAGTCTTACCATATATCAAGGGATGCTTACCAACATCGGCGTAACACAATCAAAACTGTCCAATCAAATGATGAACCGTATTCATCTAACAAATCTTACCATATTTCAAGGGATGTTTACCAACATCGGCGTAACACAATCAAAGCTGTCAAATCAAGTGATGAACCGTATTCATCTAACAAATCTTACCATATTTCAAGGGATGTTTACCAACATCGGCGTAACACAATCAAAGCTGTCAAATCAAGTGATGAACCGTATTCATCTAACAAATCTTACCATATTTTAAGGGATGTTTACCAACATCGGCGTAACACAATCAAAGCTGTCAAATCAAGTGATGAACCGTATTCATCTAACAAATCTTACCATATTTCAAGGGATGTTTACCAACATCGGCGTAACACAATCGAAGCTGTCAAATCAAGTGATGAACCGTATTCATCTAACAAATCTTACAAAACTTGCAAACTTGTGTGACTCAGGCCCGTAGCCCTTTTTCACCTTATTTTGTGACTTAGGCCCGTAGCCCCTTTTCAACACGTTGGCTTTTCCAAGAAAGGACCGTATCCTTTTTAACACAAGAACTAATGTCACTTAGGCCCGTAGCCCTTTTTGACAAGGTGGTGCTGCGAAAGTTTATAGTCCTCCAGCTAAGGGACTTTCACAAGTAGTGCTGCGAAAGTTTATAGTCCTCCAGCTAAGGGACTTTCACAAGTAGTGCTGCGAAAGTTTATAGTCCTCCAGCTAAGGGACTTTCACAAGTAGTGCTGCGAAAGTTTATAGTCCTCCAGCTAAGGGACTTTCACAAGTAGTGCTGCGAAAGTTTATAGTCCTCCAGCTAAGGGACTTTCACAAGTAGTGCTGCGAAAGTTTATAGTCCTCCAGCTAAGGGACTTTCACAAGTAGTGTCAAAACCAGGCTCATACTTATTACAAAGATATCGTCAAAACGAAGCTCATACTTAACCTTTTATACTTAGTGCTGCAAAAGTTTAGAGTCCTCCAGCACGAGGGACTTTCAAGAACATCATCAAACAAGGCTTATACTCTTCTCATCAAAATAGGCTAATCATTCATGCTTATCAAAATGCTTTCATCAAGACGAAGTAAAACAAAGTTTATCAAAACCGTATAACATAGCTTTATTAAAAGCACCACTCACCTCGGTCTTCTTGGGTGAAGGCTCAAAGCAAAGATCAAAGTCCTGACAATCACAAGGCAAATCACACTCTCAAAACAAGCTTCATATGCACATAATGATCTCGGCACTCTCACCGAATCCAAGTCAAAAGCAAAGCAAAGCATGTCAAGAGTCAAAACCCTGTTTCCCATCTCGTGGAAACACACTGGGTACTACTCAGGTCTAGCCGAGGTCCCACACCTTCTTGCCGAGGTGTGAACCTGATGGCCACACACAACACGAAATCGGGAAAAACCTGGGTTTCCCTTTGAGGAACGCAAAGGACAAAATAATCAAGAACATCAAGAACATGCATGCTGGAGTTCATAACTAGTACATTCAAATCTGAGATCCCATGCAAAGAGCTCAAAATATGGACCTGGGTATTCGTACAAGGAAAACATGCAAGAACAAACACAAAAACATGGTTCTTGTTCCAAACTTTCGGATCAAAACGAGACTTTACTCAAGAACACATGAACATCAACTTTCTCTTTCAAAACCGACTTCAAATCGTTGCATGGCATGCAAAACAAACACAATCATGCAATGCAGCTTGATAACCAATAAGAGCAATCAAAGTAGAGCAAGAATCTAACCTCAAAACTCGGATCCAACGGTTGGATCGCCAAAGATCAAGACCGAAATCGACTTCTCACTCTAAAACTCTTTCTCTCCTCTTTGAGAGCTTCTCTCTCTAGAAACCAAGATTTGAGACAAAATGATTTGTCTCCAGGTCTGCCGGCTGTCTATACACACAGCTCGGACACGTGGCTCAACCGGGTTGGCTCAGCTCAAAAGGTGACTGATTGATAAGACAAGTCACTGACAAAGCGTACTCAACAAGCTTGACAGCAAACACATCGGCGAGTAACGACGTCGGCCAAAGTCAAACTTCGGCAACGAGACAACAAGAACGTCGGCTAGGGAGGACGACACTTACTACGTCGTGCCACACCCGCCCTGGAACAAAACACCAAGTGCAAAGACATCTCGGCCTGGAAGGTACACTTCTCGGCCTTGGTTCTGAACATCTCGGCAATCATGCCGGAGTGAAGATGGAGGTCAACAGATGGCTCCAGAATAGTTCTAAGTGCAAAGGGTCAAAAGTGGACTACACTGAGATGACCTCGGCCACACACACCAAGCAAGGAACAAGATCAAGCAAACACACATAACAAAGCAAGCCGAAACAAGATTAATAAGATTGTAACATATCAAGACAAGGTCTCACATGAATGTATGCAAGTATAGCTAAAAGAATGAGGGTTGTTACATTTTCCAATTCACATGTTTTTCCACATGCCTGCATTTATTGATTTAGTCAAAATCTCTTATCAGCATTTAAAATCCCCTCATACGAATAATTATAGATACAGCCCGTGCATGGTTATTGCAGTAGCCTTTTTAATTTCTCCTATACACTATGATTAGTGATAAGATTCACTACAGGAAAAACGAGATTCGCCGCTTTGAAAAACGCCGCAAAATGTTACAGTGACTTTTAAATTTTTCGTTGTTGATACGGCCGCCGCAATAGCTTTGCAATGTTTACAAAACTTCGCTAAAAATATTAGACAGTGTTTTTGAAAACGCCGCAAAAGCTTTGACATCTGTCTCAACTTCTGTCCCAAACTAACGGATGACGTCATTTAGTGGCGTTTACTTTTTTTTTTTTTTTCATATGAAATGAAATATCAATTCCCCCCCTAGAAATGAAATATCAATTCCCGTCCTCCTCCTCTCAGCTGCTACGGCTACTGCTACAAGAATATGAAAAAAAAAAAAACCAAAATTGGCATTCTCTGTATAGTTGCTGTAAAATAAAATCCAGGTTTTCAAAAACAGAATCCCAAAAATTAATAACAAAATTCACTAGAACAATTACAACAAAAATACTCAAAACAATCATCAAACAGACCTTTATCCCATGAAAATCGTGGAACTAAAAAGAATTATAGAACAAAAACAATCAATTAAATATTAGAACTTGCATGAACAATGGCCTTGATCAGCAAATTTTGATATGCCAATGATTGGTCTGCTGTCTCATCTCTGTCGATCCATCCTCATTTCCTCCAATGATTTTCCTTTCGACTCAGGCACCAAAAACGTAGACACCATACCCAAGAAATTGACTCCGCCAAGAACCATGAGCGCATTCCTCAAACCAATACCCGGTAGATACCCTTTATCTGTCTTAGTTGGGTCCTGATTCTGAGCTGCATATAAGAACCCGAATGGCCCAACAATTGCCCCCAGCTTTCCCAGATGCTGCTGATATGCCATGACACGTAGATCGTAGCCTTGCAGGGAAAATCTCAGCGTGGACAACAAAAGTCGTTGCGTTTGGACCAAAATTGGCGAAAAAGAAAGTTAGCGAGTATATGACAACGAACCAATTCCGTTCTCCTTATGAGTCCAGTGATTGTAAGGAATAGCTAAGGCATTCATTGTCTTGGCATTGGGAATCCACCCGATTGCACTGAAAATGTCCTTTTGGAAAAGGTTTTGACTGTAGAAGGCGATGTACACATTTTGATTTAATTTGGTGAATTAGCAAAACTGACAATTTCAAAACTCCAGTAAAAAGGTGAGAGGTCCACCAACTCCAACAGATCCTCCAAAGATTTCCAATAGGTCCACCAGCTTCATCTCCTCAAACATTCTAATTGATTTTTTCTTTCCCCCTTCCAGCCAATTCAAACCTGCCTTCAATAGTTTTGAAGACACTTTGAAACTTGTAGACTCTTCAATAGCATGAATAACTGCAGAAGACATCACTGAATTTTGACCGGAAAGATAGCAAGAAAATGTAGATATGCATCATCTAGCTGCAGTGATCACTCTACAGTAGCTGTTCTTTTTTCTAGCAACGACTCCAAAAATGATTAACATAATTTGGTCAGAGGAGGAAGGCTATGAGATGATCCACTAAATATGGTCTCCCATGGCTTTTCTGATGCTACAAATGGGGCTGGCAGAGTCTGCTTTCCTGCCTTCAAGTCGAACTCTGGTAACTCCCCGTAAATAGATGCTTAACCGAACTGGCCTGTAAAAAGGAAAGGCGAAGAATCACCTATTAAATCTTAGGGAAACAAAAACTATGTAGAAAAAAATTCTTGTCACTTGACAGATCTAGTACAACTACAACTGCAATGTTAGTTTCGAAACCAAAAGGGAATTTTAACAGAATAATTTCAGTTGTCAATTAACAGATTACAACCTGGACAGTGAGCCAACCTCGTACCATGTCCATTGAGTAAGTTGCCGATATGGCAATAATACCAGCACATGCTCTAGGTCGAAGGCGTAACGGAGGGGTGAGTGCAGCATCCTCTCCATGAGATGACAATGAGAAATAACAACCCTATTCTACATGCCAACATTGCTTAAATTCAAACCTAACATTTAATAGAAAACAAATTCAGTGACTCGAATAGGAGCTGATGTATGAACCTCATTTAAACATTTTTGGTAGTTAACTGCAAAAGTTGAATGTGTTCATATGCTCTGCATTTGGTCTTCTATTTCTTATCCATTAACTACTAAATTACAACCATTACATCTTATCAGAGACAAAAATAGTCCACATTCCACAGACTAATTATCCCGTCCCATTTCATATGCCACTTAAAGAGATCACATCTTGTTTTAGTAGCATTGTTCTTCATAACAATCTTCAAAATTTTGATAGTTAAAGAGCCTACATCCCAAGGAGATTGAAATGAATCAACTCATTGTGTTTCAGATAGCATTTAAAATGAGCACATTTTTTGGTGTCATTTAACAGGACCTATCTGTTTTTCCTAACAAGCATTTAATTTTGAATTTTTTCAAGTTCCCTGAAATTAACTTTTATCTCTCTCCTCATAACCATTTTGGTGAGAGCTCTATTTATCCCAAGTACTCCATTCAAGAAACTGGATTTGAGCTGCATGAATTATTAGAGATTATAAAATGGCAATAAATGCCCTTTTCGAACGAAGTGTGAAGTCCATTTATTATATGGAACACTATCCCAAACAATAGAAACATATTCAGAAATAAACTAAAACTCAATTTCAAATAAAAAAAATAGGCTGTGGACTTTTTACAAAACATGGCCACTACACACGCACACACGAAAAGGAAAAAAAAAAATGCAACAAGCAATTTTCTTCCAACATTAGTACAATTTAAACTGGATTGCTTTGGATCAACCAGCTAGTCCAACAATCAACACATGCACTCGTGAACTTATGACTACCATAGACACGCCACAATACATCACACTTTCTACCTTGACCAGACCTTAACCAATAAACCAGTAGTGGATCTGTACTTAGTACATGTGAGAATGAGGAAACATATCAAAGAGATCATAGCTTTGTTAAAGGTTAAAAGAGTAATAGAGTAATATGAGAATAGAAAATAGGAGCAGGTCATACCCTTTCCAGTTTGCTACCGATAAAACCATAGAATTCCCCTGTTTGATGTCAAACATGAGCACAAAGAAAAAAATATTTTGATAATCAAATTCAGAAATATATATATATAATTACAAAAGGGAATCCTGATTTACTAACCAGAGTCATTCTTCGATGAGTAGTGCCCATGCCACTCCTAATAAGGACATTGAATTCCTCTTGCATAGCAATTCGCCAATCTGGAGATTTGGTGGGCTAAGTTCAACAAGAAGTCATCTTAACAGCATCCAGCAATAGATTCAGTCATGTGCAGGGTGATTTGTCAATGCCGAACTGAGTGATCAAGGGATAGGTATGATCAACTGATGGATCAAAGGATGGAAAAATGAGGAATCAACTCCAAATGAAAATCTTGTGGGAGAGAAATACAAATTCTATTCAAAGAAAGAAATATTTCCACTACTGTTCTAGCATGATAGTGGGTTTCAACATCTATAGCCTTTTTATTAACTAAAATAGTTAAAGGAAATGCATAAATGTAGCTCTAACTGAAACAACGTTTAGGAACACTTTGCTATAGATTGAATGATGATGTTAGACTCAACATGACATAGGTAGCGAAAAAGGGATATGAGTTGGCACATCCTCCTTGTATGTGTGATAAGAGATGAGAGGAAGTTCCTTGGATACTACCTTAGTTATGATCCTCTGTTGAAGTAAGTACCCATGTTGGCCACTTTATGGTAACACTAGCACATCATTAAACAATAGTGTTCAAGAAACGTAAAATTAAAGAAATTAATCCAAATCATGTCCCTGCAATCACCAATTAATCAACTAATCATTCAAAAACCTATATCCAAATCATGTCCCCGCAATCATCAATTAATCATCAATTCAAAAACCTAAATATAGATTGTTTTGGCCTAAAAACAGATCAGATCAGGTATACATGCCTTGGACAACCAAACTTAAACACAAATTAACAAGCTTGCCTAAACATCAAACATAGGTTTACTTTTCATGTATACATGCACTATAAATGTTTCAGATACAATTTAGCCCCACATATTCACTAAATCAAGATGAAAAAACCTATTATTATTTGTTGAAAATAAAATACAGGCACCTGGCCAGCCTTAGCCTTGCTAATTGAAGAACAAAATGCATTAAAACACATAATCTAACAAATCCTCCATCTTACAACTGAAGCATACACCCACGAAGTTGAATTAAAACCCAGACCCAACTCAATACGAAGCATACAATCATGAAATCAATCTGAATGCAACCGAAACTAAATTACTCTACTGGAAACACCTAGGAGCCACCTCTGTCAATTCTTTTCTACATAAGAGATTTTTACAGTGGTGGTTCTATGTAAGCTATAAAGAAATTTATTCATGGTTATCACACACATCAGGCAAGACAAATGTGGAGAACAACCTCTGACTATTTTTTCTGCATTATTTCAAACTGTTACTAATTTACTAGTAATTCTCTAATCTCTGAAATACATTCTACCCTCTCACATCAGTTCTATGCTACATTTATTCTCCAAATACAAGTCAAACTGCAAAGAAGAAGGTTTCAGCTAGCCTTGCATTTTGAACAATTTAGATTCACATACAAACACAAGCCAATCCAAAAGTAACACCTACTGAAATCTGGAACTCCAACTCAACTCAAATGATTGGTATCAATTATGAATCCAGATAAAAATAAAGCAGCAGCACAACCTAGACTTATAATTGGGAAGAAGAAATGTAAACGAAAACAAATTTAAAGAGGATTGAGTAGATTAGAAAGAAACATTAATAACTTGATGTGTGTGCGTGAGAGAGAGGTGTGATACATCCGCCAAATCCGAAACAATGAACTCAAAACAATGAAAAATCAGAGATCTGAGTTCATATAAAACAAATGCATATATAATAAAAACTTACAGATCTAAGATCTGCAACAAAAAAAAGCGGGCGACTGATTGAGCGAGATCTGCAACAAAACAGAGCAGCAACAAACTTACAGATCAAAAAAAAAAAAAAAAAGGAGAGGGCCTAAACGAGAGGAGAACCAAAGGACCAAATCAAAACTCACAAAATCCAAAGAGAGGAGAACCAAAATCGAAAGATAAGTGCAAATCTGGTGACCTTCAAAATCTGCAACAAGCTCTGAAATCGACAGATCCGAAATCGATCGAGAGTGTTTGAAATCGAGCAAGAGAGTGTTTGAAATCGAGCGAGAAAGAGTGTTTGAAATCGAGTGACAGTGAGCGCTTCAAATCAGTGAGAGTGGAACTTTTTGAGCTTCAAATCAAAAGGGTTTCTGAACGAGAGACAGAGTTTGAGTTGTGGAAGAGTGAGACTGAGAGGGAGAGACATTTTGAAAGGGATGGAGTATTGAACGATGTTAACAAATTGACCCAAACGGTGCCGTTTTACTGAGATCAGATACAACGTTTTCAAAACTGTAGCACTTGTTCTTTTTAAAGCCTTTGGTAAATGTATTTGGACCCTTTATTCTATTTTGGGAACCTTTGGTATTGTTGTACTTTAGTTTTGGGGGAGTACAAATTGATTTAAACTTGTTGGGTTTGGTTGTTCGCACTTATTCTTGTCAAAAGTTCCTTGGAGACTTAGAAATTCCATTCTAAGGTTGACATTAGCCTTCCTAGGGTCGACCCTTACCTGTTGATGAAGTTATGGAAGTGTGTAGACACCCCATTTTTGACCGTCCTCAAGACTTGGACGTCACCGCTTGAACACTCGGTGATTATCCATGTTTGTGTTCGTTTGGAGTTCCCGAAGGTCTCGGCTACGCGCCTTGCCTCAGGATCTCCGAACTTGACCGTTTTGTGTCTGGTTTTGCACCAAACACCTGTGTTTTGCCTTGGAGGGGCAGGGAATGCCTTGTGAGGCATCCCCACACATCACCGGCAGTGGCTAGAGGCCACCGGTTGTTGTTTGTGTCCACCGGCAATGTATATTGCCGGCCGGCACTCTTTTTGGCCGACCGGCAGTCATTTTTGTCAAAATGACATTTTTGGCCAGCCGACTACTGTTCATTTGCTTTTTCAGATATTTTAGGACAGCTGTTTGGCATTTGGTTCCCCGGATGCTCTTCTTGTTAACTTTCTTGACAAGCTTTACAAGATTGGTGGCCTATAAGAGGAGCCCTCCTCTCTTGGCATTAGGGTTGGAGATTTTAGAGAGGAAAACACTGCTAGAAGCTCTAGTTCTAGGGTTAGAACTCATATACATTCTACTTCTATCTATTTCTCTCTTGAGTGTTCTAGGTGCATTTGTTCATAGTATTGCATACAAACACCTACCATTACACCTTTCCTTGGCTATTGAGGTTCTAAGGGATTATTTTCAGAGTTTTGGGGCTGGTTTAAGCTCAAGGAGGCAGCTGGTCCTCCCTTTGTGAAGGTGGTCTTCAAGGGTAAGAAACTTCCCTTTTATTCCCCATTTTTGCATCCTATTTCTATCTATCTTAGAGCTGTTTTTGTGTTTGGTGTATAACATAAAAAAGTTCTGTTTTTAGGCCCTCTTGATAGTTCATTGAGAGTGTTTTGTGCTTTGGGGAAGTTTGACCCCTCTTAGGCCTTGAAAGGCCTCATTTTGTGCTATTTTGTGCAAGTTTCGAGACTTTGGTGTTTGGGCCTCTTCACCACTGAAATCTTGAGGGATTTCAGTGGTGGAGATGGTGCCTTGAAGTCTCTAAAAGGGGAGGGCCACCCCCTCTCCTTGTTGTCCTTGAAAGGGACCATTTTTGGCCTCTTGAGGGAGCCTATGGTAGAGTGTGTGTTGATCATGTCTAGGCTGCATTTCATGCTTATTATGCCATAATATAATCATGTTGTGTGTTGGTTTTGGTACACCATGCATGCTTAACATGCCTACCATGTAATGCCTTGTAATTGCCTTAATATGCCTTAGGTTGTTAGCCTTTGTTCGAGCATGTTTTAGGCTTAGCCTTGTGAATGTTTTGTGCTTATTTTTCCATGCTTTAGGTCTGTCCATAGTTGTTTGGATCGATTTTGGCATGCTTAGTATAACTCCTTTGCATTTGTGGCTTGTCGGGCTTGTATGCCTCAAGTATGTGAATGTGTAGCATGTGTTGATTGCATGATTTTGGTGGTTTGGAACCATCCAACATGTAATTTCAGTCCCTTTGGCATGCTCATATGCTTGCCTTAGTTGCCTCTTTGTTGCTTTGAGGGCATGTGTTGTAAGCCTTATGTTTTGACCATTATGCATGCCTTTGAATTTGAGCCACTTAGATGCCATCTAAGTAGTCCTTTGGCCTTGTTTTAACATGCTAAAAATCTGTTTTTAGTTGTTTAATGCATGCCATGTTTGATTGTACTAAGTGTGCTTCAAGGCTTCATGACTTGCCTCAAGTACTTGGACCATGCTTGCATACTTATGCTTGTCTCATTTGGGTTGGTTTGGCACCACATTCTAACATGATTTTAAAGCTTTTCATTCTATGCCAATTGTCCATGTTTAGCCTCTTTCAAGTGTGTTTGAGAGTTGCTTGTTTAATGCTTAGGTTTGTGCCTTAACATGTACATGCGTGTGTGTGTGCTTAGCCTTCATCATTGGGCACTTTGGCTACTGATTTTGGGCCTATTTGGAGTTGCCTAAGTCATGTTTAAGTCCCTCTTTTATTTGGTTTGCATGCTTGCCTTGCATGCTTGCCTTGCATGCTTGCTTGTATGTTTGTATAAGTACCTTGCATTGTCCATATTGCATGCTAGCCAACATGTCTAGGATTGCATTGCATTGTGCATGCTTGGCCTCTTGAAGTGAGTGTGATAGAGGTTAGGCTTCCTTGTGCGATTATGTGGTTTGCATGCATTTGAAATTGAAAGTGCACACTTGATTCTTTGGGCCATCATGCACGGAAATGCGTGATTGGTGGTCCGAGAATCGAGGCACATCCTCCATTGAGTCGCAAACATGATAGGGGGCATGATTGGTGCATACATGGTTTGAATTGTGTTGCCATGCAAGTTTTGCCCTCTGCTGCTGTGAGTTGCAGGTTCTGCAGGTATTTTCTGCCGACTGGCAACATTTTCTGCCAGCCGGCAGTAAATCAACAGCCGATGGATGAATTTTGTGCTGGTGACCACAATTCACTGCCGGTGGTGATTCTATTCAGCCGGTGGTATTCTCCAGTGTCCAGAAAGGCATCATTGAGACTTTGGCAGCCTTCAGAGGAGCAAAGCAAGGAAAACAGAGGCAAACTATGCATGACAGTGCAATTCCGAGCGGGATCCGAGCGCGCACGCATTGAGCCCTCTTCCCGAGGCGATTTACTGTTTTCTCCTAGTTTAGTTAGTTCGTTAACTGATTAGGCAATTTGTAATATTTAATTAGCTTGCGTAGTTAATTAATTTGTATTATTTATTCGGTCCCTCCGAGCGAGGGCAAATCTGTAATAAGTGTGGGTGAGTGTGTGTATGTCTTCCAACCCCACGTCTTTCTTCCCTTTTATTTACCTGCTTATGATGGTAGATTAGGGCACGTTTATTTTAGCATACCTTATGCAATGCATGCGTGCATCCATACATTTTCTTACATGCACCGGGCTCGGTACATCATACAAACTGCATTGTATCTTAAAATCTAACTTGAATACGTGCACCGAATGATTGCATTTCACATGCCATCTTAGGGTTAGCCGAGCCTATCCTAATCACATTCTGTATGCGATGCATTAGTCACTTAACATGAACTAGGACATGCATGTTTGCTAACTGGTTTCTGTTTTGGCACGGAGTATAATGTGAGTATTTATGCTTTAGCATCTCGCATGCGTGTGAATGTTAACATGACAGCATGATTACCATGTGGCTAAATGTTTATATGAGATAAACTGTTTGAATGCCTGTGGGTGAAGGTTGGATTGCTTGAGTTGGAAAAACTCGTTGAAATCCGTGTTTTAGCCTACTTGCGAGTAGCAAATTCCAAAGCACTTTCAAAACAAACGGATATGCAATGCTTATTTCCAAATTAGGCAATCTAGTCTATACTTGTTTGCTGTGCGCATAACATAGTAATTCTAGGCTAATAACTGGAACAAGAGCACATAAAGTTTTCAAAATCGGATATCACGGTTAGTAGAGGCCGGTCTTCGGACCGGGCGAGAGGGGGTGCTCATAGCTGACCTTCCCCGATCGTACCCAAGCTCCCGAGCCAAGACAACTTTGGTGATGACGGACATGTGGCCTTCGGCACCGAGTCAGGGTTTCCTAAATTTTCCAGTTTTAAAAAATATTTAGGTGGCGACTCTGTATCTGGCAAAGCAGTCCATGTTTGGCACTTCTTTCAAAAAAATCTGTTTTCTCAAACGATTTGCCAGAGTTGGACTCTTTGGTTCAGATTAAGAACCGCGACAAACAAAAAAGGGGAGTCCGAACTGTAGCATCGAGGTCCCCCGCGGGCGCTGTTACAAAGTGTTGCTGGAACATAGGGTAGACACCAGACTGGGAGAGATTTGACCCTCTTCTGTCTGTGTGTTGGTTGCTGGAAGATAGGGTAGACACCAGTCTGGGGTAGGGTTGACACCTGCAGTGCATGTAACGCCCTCAAAATAAACCCATAAATCATACATTCTTGACATGCTTAGATATAAAAGAATAAAGTATAATTACATATCATCAGAGTATTTATTACAGAATGTATTACATGTTGACAACAAAAGTAAATGCCCTACAGGCTTACAACTTCCAAGTCAGCACTTGGTTACAAAAAGAGAGTACTAACTCTACACAAAATAAGTCCTTGGCTTGATATACATGTAATACAAAAGAAATAATCACAAAAGATGTCCCAGCCACTAAGCCTCTCAAGATACATCCTTGGAGGTGGCATGCTACCTGTACCTGAAAATAATGTCCCATATATGGTGAGCCAATGCCCAGTAGAGATATACTAAACATACTATGAGCAATAACTAAAACATTAGCATTTGATAAATGTTTAACTCACATAAATCAATTTACAATCCATTTCAATTACATGACCATTGTGTCCATGTTTCATTCCATTTTCCATTTCTTATCCAATTTCTCAATTCATAACCTTGGCTCAGAACCTGGCCATATACTTTAAATGAGATTACATCTTATATCAATAATTCTTCCATTTCATCAATTCAAATGAGATAACAACTCATATCAAAACACTTCCATAAATATCAATAGATACACAGATTTGTTGTATCAATAACACATAAAACACTTCCATACTTCACAAATGATACACAGATTTGCTGTATCAATAATTCAATAGATACACATATTTGTTGTATCAATGGAGTCCATCCCCTATCTCCTCCCACACAACATCCGGTTTAGGAGTCCATCCCCTATCTTCTCCTAAACCGTGGAGTACATCCCATATCTTCCCCCACACAATACAATGTATATAAACACATATCATAT
>JAXFYN010000528.1:0-123185 GCA_036172215.1 Camellia granthamiana
TCAAGCAACCAACAAGAAAAATCACAGTAAAAAATCCGACCAACAACCACAAGAACCAATCACACATATCCATCAAAATTCATAGATATGATATGACCCATCGTACATTGCCAAAGAAATTTTCATAGATCCGTACCAAAAACTAATGACACCAAATATATATATATATATATATATATTAATCTCACCCAAACCCACTCTTCTACAAACTCGAACCAAAACTACAACTCATCTACCAAAAACAATTTCAATTTCCAAACATTTAAACACCCACTGGGTTGAGTCTAGGGTTACAAATTTAAATATATATAAAAAAATAAAAACTCTTCAAATCCATATTTTATCACATTGAAGCATTTTGTTTCTGTTTCCTCATTCTCTCCAAATCAAACAGATACTAATTTTGAAAAGTTTTGGAACAACAAATGGAATTATATTCAAATTCAAACAAGACTGAAAACCCTAATACTAATCAGTAATTGAAGACTTACTTGGAGGATAGAGAGGAATCGATTAATTGGTTGAAACAACCAATCGTAGCCAATTTCTTACTCGATCGATTAACAGAAACTATATATGACTAGAGCCCAAAAGACTGAGAAACCAAGGCCAAAGCCACTCTTCTTCTTCTTCTGTCTTTTTCCTTGGATTAGGAGAGAGAAGAGAGGTTGGATCTTCTGTCCCACTTGTCTGTCATTACATCCTGACCCTTTATTCTTCTACTGACACTTATCATAAAAATATATCTCAAATTTTACTTTCTTTTTTTAAAATTTGAAAAAATATATATAATTAACTTTACACTTTCGATATTTTTATACTCATCTCCCTTTAGTACGATTAAGGAGTATTTTGAAAAGATGATAAAAAAATTATTTTTTAATTGTTAACTAAAATTTTTTATTTTTTTAAAAATTCATTTGAAAAGTTGATAAAAAATTACTTTTTTTGATTAATATTCTAAATGTAAATTGATTAAAATATCCCTACCCAATCTACAAAATATTTTTTAACCCATGTCCAAACATATATCATCCTCATCGTTCCATAGGTCCAGACATGTGAAGATAGAAATACATGTGTAAATAATTCATAGTTGACATCAAACATGATGGCCATGACAATTTGGAAGTGGCACTGCAGCAGAGTGTAATAACGGAGGCCTGGTCTGGTGTATCATCGTTCTGCTGCTTTCTCTTCTTGGTCAGCAACAGCTTAACTCACTTTTGTTATCAATTCTACAGGACAACCGACACAGGGAGCATCGACATATGCAAAACAGGGACAGACCGAAATCTGTGCACCATAACACTCCCCAAACATGAAGCACGTACACGATCGACAAATCGAAGGCAAAAACGCAAAAATAGACGACTCGGCAAACACGCATGAAGAACAGGTTGGTGTATTTGCTACAAATTCGTCAGGAAAATGAAAAATCTTGATACCTGATTCTGCGAAGACACCGATGAAGCTGCCTCGAAGAGTGGCGTCGGAGGCGTTATCGACGGCCGACGATTGCGACGTCGCTTTGGCGAGGCGAACCCACAGCAGCGTCGCAGCGGGGCGGAGAGAAGCAGTGAGTCAAGCGGCGGGATTGAAATGGAACCCTAGACAACATGGAGAGTAGTTCCGTAATTTCATCTTTGGCTTATATCCACAATCCCAAATCAGTCTTGGCGAAAAAAGCAAACCGTCTCGCGTCCGCGTTCAATGGACTTGTTTGGTTTGAATTTTAGAAATGAGTTTTAGAAAAAAAAAATTCAAAAATTTATTTGGTTTGAAATTTTTCTCAAAAAAATTTCAAAATCACTTTCTCTCTCTTACACATTAATCAATCACTTTTTCTCTCTCCTCTCTTATTCTCAATCACTTTTTCTCTCACACACATCTACTCAATTCTTCCAAAATATCAAATCATCTCAAACTCCCAAAAAAAATTTGTCTCTCAAAATATACAACCAAACAAACCAAAAAAATTTCTAAAACAACTCTTCCAAATTTTTTTCAAAAATAACTCTCCCAAAAACAAACCAAACAAGTGTTTCCAAAACTGACCTATATCAGCTATACATACTGAAATACGGGTATTTTTATATAATAAAAATAATATTTTTTTAAAATTTATTTATTTATTTATATAATTTTGAATTTAATAGTCTATATATTTTTATATTCAAATTTTCTTCAAAATAAAATAAATATTTTTGACTTTATATTATTATTCAATGTTAATTTTTGAACTTTATAATATTTGTATTATATTTTTTTATAACCAAATTACACTGAAACATAACATTTTAACCTAATCAAAAATTATGAATTTGCCCCCCACATTTTCTCGCTTCCCACCTTCCAAGTGCAATCATTTTCTATATCGAAAGAAAATGTGGTGGACATGTACACGTCATACTATCAGGTGTTTCATTTCCTTTTATCCCTTCTTTTTAATTTCTTTTCATTTTTATCTTTTTTTACTCGTTTTCATTTTTTCCATAAATTGAGCCTAACTTTTCCTCACATTTCTTCTTCTTTTGCTTTTCTTCCAGTTTCATATCTCTCTCTCTGTCCGTTTCATCTTTCTCTCTCTCTCGGTTCTCTCTTTCTTTCTCTTCACCTCTCATTCTCAAAACTCTTTTTCTTCTTTATCTCTGTTCTTCCTCCTTCTCCCGACCTCTATAACCACGGCCTTAACCCATACTATCACCACCCGAACCACCAACCCGCAAACTTCTCCACCACCGTCACACCATCAAACTGCCACCACCACCATCGCTGAATTCCATTATCATCTAGAACCACCATTCACAACGTGTTGTAGTTGAAGAAAAAGACGAAGAAGGAAGATAGAGGAGAAAGAAACAAAGTTAGAGAAGTTTATTTTGAATTTCAAAAGTTGGTTTTTGGCTTACTTTTGGCATGCCAAAACCATCAATTTCGAGAAGAAGTGAGAAAACTAGGTTATGTAACATGAAGTATGAAGTAAGTTGAAGAGATTGGTGAAAGAATGGAGTAAAATTGTTAAGAATCAAGAAAGTTATGGAGTTTGAAAGATGGTTCGAAGAAAAGTCGGAGACGGGAGGAAAAATCTTATTTTTGGTAAAATTTTAGAGATCCGATGGCATGCATAAAGAGACTGAACGAGGCTTGTGAGCAATGAAACAAAAATAAGGTCGTGAGGTCAATCCAATAATGTAAAGATAAGGTAAAACGGAATTACAATGAAGAAAATAGAAATATTTGAACTGGTGGCATTGAAACTAAATTTCTGGGTCTTTCTGTTCAGGCATGCTGCGGCGGTTGGGAGATGATGAACTGAAGTTTATCCAGCGTTTCTCGGCTCATGGTGCTACAGTGCATCCTAGTGCATTTGGGTTCATCGAGTGGTTCTATGACTTTGGGAATGACCACTCTTAGGTTTTTCAACATATAGAATCCATTTTTGGGGTTAGATCTTGCAAATTTTGAATCTAAGATGATGATCGACGACTGAAAGTTCTTAGAGAATCAAACGGATGATCAATAGTGAGATCGTATCTGATTGATGTGAAATTTCAGCAAGAAGATAATGGAGCTGGGATGGTCATATCTTACGATCAGAATCATAAATCAAAATCGAACGACAAATTGTTAGCAACCTAACATAGTAAAAAAACTCTCTCAACTCTCTCATTCTTTTTAATTGTTAAGTTTTTAGATTTGAGTTCATATGTTAAAATAGCTAAAAATTTAGATAAAATCTTGTTTATAGTTGTATGAAAATTTGTGATTTGTATATTAAATATTCAAAGGTTATTTTTATATTAATAGCCTTAAAATCATTGTATAATTTTGGAATTAGACTTACATGTGTAGTTTGTGCCATTAAAGAGATGATTGAAGATTTTATTTGGTTTGATTATATGACTCTTACATCTGCTAGAAACTTGTACAAATTTTTAGACGATTTTATGCTCAAACTTTTGAGATGATTTCTGCTACAAAGTTGTTAAGGATAATGTCTAGTTCATCTAAGAATTTCTGTAACAATTATTCTAGTTTTGTACGAACTTATATGAAATTTTAATTAAATTTGAAACTGTAGATAGATTTTACTTCCTATTTGAAAAATCATTAAAAATCCTCTATTAAACCAAATCTGTTATTTTCTAAATAAAAAATGAAATTTGGAAAGTCTAGTTTCATAATAAATTTTTAGATTATGAAATTGATTTATAAATTTAAGTGTGGAATTATTTTAAGAAAATGTGACGAATCTGTGTTATGAAATTTCTTAAAATTTTATAGAATTATTTATAACTTATTTTTGAGAACTTCTTTCTGAAAAATGGCCATAAGATGTTTGTTGAATATCCCATATAGTTACATGAATTTTAGAGTTGTATAAATAATTTATTTATAATTTCAACTACGAAAATTATGTTTTGAAAATTCTGGGTAGAATGATAAAGAATCAAGATTACTACTTCAATTATTTGTTAGGACTAAAAAAATTAGTATTGTGCTAGTCTATTTAATTAAATCTTGTAAATTAGTAGTCCATACATGTGTGTGTTATGATTTTTTTTAGTATTTAAAATTATTATTTCACAACATGGCTTGATTAAACTGTTCACAATAATTTATACACATTGATGGATTGTTGTAGAACGTAAGTTTTGATATTTTCTGTTAAAAATTGTATTGAAATGGTATAATATCGATTGTGATCTAATTTGTAATTATTAGTGATTAGTATGAAAATTAATTAAATACGAAATTAACAATTGACGGTTAATACCGGTTGTTCAGGATGAGTCTTGGTTTTAAAGAGTGTACAAAATTAAGGGTTGATGGTTAATACCGGTTGTTAAGGATGAGCCCTGGTTTTAAGAATTCTTGTGTAAATTATATCGTGAAAACCCTAATATGGCACGACATTTATTTGAACCATTTTCGATATTCGATTTTGAAATAAGGGTGGATGTGCAGGTGATACACATGGAGGTTATGTACCCCTGGCATATCGTTTTCTTGAGCAGACCATGGATGCCACTACTTGGGTATATAACTCCAGACGTGAGCATCCCTGGTAGTTACAATTGGTAACACTTGAATATTTGACCAAGGAAGGGTTTCAAATTAACCGTGGCCATGGCTTAGTAGTTAGCAAGTTAAATCTCTTTGATGAGATTTTGAGCGTCACCTAATTTTATTGAAATTATTTTAATAGTTGTAATTTATATTTACAATTATATTGTTATCTCATATTTATAATCTCATTATTTTTCTCTTAAAAAGAAAGATAGGTTTGTTGTGTTTTTTTATTGTGTTGCGAAACTCATGACATATATTTTGTTACCTTTGCGTTCTATGCCAGGTTTGGCTAGAAAATAATTGAAGCTGAAATGGAGTTGATGCTAAGGTAGAGTTTTGGCTAACTTGAAACCATGACTAGAGCCGAATAACTTTTATTATCTTATGTATTAGCTATTAAGGACTATATAATTTTATTTGATGTTGTATTTGGATAATTTTAAATTTTTATTTAATGTCGTTTGAACCTTTGGTTATGTACGAGAGTTGAAATGTTCTATTAAGATGTCAACTTTTTTGATTTATTAAGTCAATTTGTTTATTTGGTTTCCCTTGATGTTCCAAAAATTTGGGACGTCACATAAATAAAGATAAATATATGTTTTTTAAGGAAATTTGGTCAAAACTCTCTCATAATAAAACTTTAATACATTAAGGACAAGTACAAAAAAAATTTCTTGAAAAATCTAACCCATGTTACTATTACCTAAATATTAAAATTTAAAATAATATAATTTTTTTTTATGTAAATGTCAGTTTTTAATAAACTTAGTATTGTTTTAATCCTCTCATCAAGATTTATTAAATAAGATCCAAGTTGACTATTGAAATTCTTTTTTAAAAAAATAAAATAAAAATTACTGTCGAAATTAATGTAAACAGTAACATGTTACTCTGGCAATATTGTCCAAGAAAAAAAAAGAGTAAACTACCAATAAGTCCTAATAGTTTGACTTAATTCCCATCAAATCCTATTGAAAATATGTCACTAAAAATAAATTTTTATGATGATTTTTTACATGTGTCGTTAAAAATTAACAATTAATGACAATGTTTGTCACAATTTTTATAAATTGTCGTTAAAACTTACAATTAGTGACGTTTTTGTGTGACAATTTTTAAACTGTAAGTGAAAGTTGTAAATTAATGACCTTTTTTTGTGATGACTATTTTAAATAGTCACTAAAACTCATAATTAGTGACATTTTTTTAACAAAATTTTCAAACTACCTCTGAAAATTAACAATTTGCGACTTTTTTTTAATTGTTTTTAATAATAAATGTCATTAATTATTATAAGACCTATTAGACAATAAGTTCACTTATTTACGCATTAGTCCCTCCAAATTTTTTTTGAATTGAATTGTCTTTTTCACCAAGGGTCCAATAGAGAGATTTTAGCTAAATTTTTCATTTTTTAATTAAAAATAAATAACAATATTATTTTTCCATTTATATGACTCACAAATTATTTATGAAAAATGATTTAACTATTATGTAAATAAAAACTTAAAAAGAGGTCAATGTAAATATATCAAAAGTATAAAATAAATTGTATTTTTTTTTAATCTCAAAAAAATGTGAATGTAATTTACCTTTTTAAAATGATTAATATTGATATTTGTAAGCCAATCTCTTCTACAGTATGAGAGAAAATATTTAATCAATTTTATAGATGACACGTGTTATGTATGTATGTATTTACCTCATTCATAATAAAATATAAAATTCTTGGTAAATTGAAAAATGTATAAGAGAAAAAGTCTGGTCATGGACATGGATATCATTGATGTTTATCAAACTATGAATTTTTTAGCTTAATATTATAAAATTATGAAATCAATGCTCAATATACCATACCTTAGGTAAAAAATCACAAATGGAACGATCTTGCAATCTTGCTATAATATCAATTTCAAAACAATTTGGATCATTTTAACAAGATGCTACAATCCGGATCGCAATTTTAATAACATACACATAATCATTCATATGAATAATGAATAAAATATTGCTCACACAATTAGTCGGTTACATAAGTTCAAGCTGTTGACATAAACAAAATAATATCTAACAAACTACAAGCTGCTTTAGTTCCACCAAAAAAAAAAAAAACACACTAAACTACAAGCTGCTTTACCAAAAAAGCAAAAAATAGACAAAAATGAAAAATACATGATAATAACAAGAATAGTAGTAGAAAAAAAGTACACTATTTCACTAATTTCAAGCAATTTTAGAAATGTAATTTCACAAAAATAAATACTTGGAAAGGGGTTTGAAGTTTCATCATCTTCTTCACTCAATTTCATCATCTTCATCTTCTTCATATTGTGATTTTGTTAAACTTCTGAGATGAAAGAGATAAACCCAGATGATGAAGATTCAAACAAACCTTGATGGATCGAACGAACTTCTGCCCCCTTTTGGCCCTTGATGGATTCGAACGAAGCCAAATGAAATGAACTCTAACCCCAACATGCAATCGTTGAAGAAGAGAGACGAAGATGCGCACTAGAGAGAAAGAGAGAGCTGAGACGAGTGTGTGTGTGTGTGTGTGTGTGTGTGTGTGTGTGTGTGTGTGTGTGAGCTGAGATGAACAGAGAGATGAAAGAGAGAGAAAATGGAAGAAGTTTATGGAGAAAGAGAGCAACATAGAGCTCTGGAGATAAGAGAGAGAGAGAGAGAATTTGGAAGCCTTAGAAATTTTTGAAAAGAAAGAAAGAGAGACTGCTGACTAAGGTCCCTCTCCCATATTTAGTAATAGAAGAGATCCACAATATTATTTTATGATGTCTAAGGTCCTTCAACCCCCACACTCATATATCACAGAGAAATTTCTCAAATCAAACCTCATTTTTTTTTCACTCTCTCTCTCTCTCACTCTAAACTCTTTTGCTAAATTCATCTATGCTCATCTCTCTCTTATCTCTACGTCTCTTTCTCTCTCTACAATGTTCTCTCTCTAAAGCAACAGTCTTGATCTTCTAGATCGTCTCCATTTCCACTGCCATGCCTATGCTCGTCTCCGATCTCTACTCTTTTCGCCGGAAACTGCCATCTCCGGCGGTTGTAATTGAAGCTCTATGATGAAGATGATGAAGAAGATGAAGTGGGTCTAAGAGACCGGAGCCCTGTTCGCGTTGGCCCTGTATCAAGCCTAGACCCACCAGACCCACCCGTTGGGTTCTTTCTCTGACGATGACCTTTTCAGCAAGCGAATTAGTAGCGATTTTGTTTGATCCCTAACTTTAGGTCCACCAATCCTCCTCCCTTCTCCACTCTATTTTTTAGGTGAATTATACATACATATATATGTATATGTAACTATGAAGATTGATGAATTTAAGTGCTATTTTAGATGATGATGATGGTCATTGTGAAAGTTGCGCAATTGGATTCTTTATGCTTTATTGATTAGTTGATTGTTGTATCAGTGGTTGCGTGTTTGACTTAAAATTTGAATATTATTAGGTTGAAGGTCTGTGATGAAGATGATGAAGAAGATGAAGTGAGTCTGAGATATGTTGGAAATCATAGAATATGGAATTTCTCTGATTTTGGAGAGAATTTCTCTGGGTTTGAGAGAATTTCTCTAGAAAAGTTTGTTTAGGAATTTCTCTAGTTTTAAGAGAATTTCTCTAGGTTAGAGAGTCCAGAGAAATTCTGAGAAGAATTTCTCTGGACTTTATATCAGTGGTTGCGTGTTTGGTTGCTGAAAAAATGTGTGAAATGGGAAAAAACTTAAAATTTGAATATTATTAGGTTGAAGGTCTGATATGAAGATGGTGAAGAAGATGAAGTGGGTCTGAGAGATGAGTAGAGAGCTATGGAATTTCTGTAATTTTGGAGAGAATTTCTCTGGGTTTGGGAGAATTTCTTTGGAAAGTCCAGAGAAATTTTTCTGTGAAGTCTAGAGAATTTCTCTAGATTCAATTTTCTTTGGATCAATTTGAGGGACCTTAAATATTATGAAAATATTGGATGTCCTTTATGCTATAAAATCTTAATATTAGGGACCCTAAAAAAAATCCCCTTTATTTTTCAATCTAATTTTAATTTTTCAAATTTTAGTATTTTTAGTATTTCTGGTATTTGTAATTTTTTGTATTTTCTTTTCAATGCTATTTTTGTACTTCAATTTTTAATGTAGTTGATAATCTTTTTCTTTTCTTTTCCTTTTTTTTCTTTTTATAATTTTGTAGTGGTATCAAATGGTGGAATAAATTATATTTATATATATTTTTTAATTTTTTAAAATTTTTTATATTTGTTTAGTCGGGTAGAATGTAAATAGTTAATTTTTTTAGAATTTTTTTTTTAAATGTCATAAAAGATAAAAAAAATAAACAATAAAAAAAATCACTAAAACACTTATATCCAAACAACACCTACAAAATTAGAGGGAAAGTTTGTTGAGATTTGCCAAAATGGCATGTGACCATTGGAGCACCATTAAAATATTTTACTTTCTTCTTAGTCAATTATGTATTTCCTCCTTAGGGAGTTTATGAAGCAAAATAAATTGGTCTGTTTTTTTCATCAAACAAGGGTCTAATAGAGAGATTTTGGCTAAATTTTTCATTTTTTAATTAAAAATAAATGACCTGCGAATTATTTATGAAAAATGACCTAACTATTATGTAAATAAAAACTTAAAAAAGGCTAATGTAAGTATGTCAAAAGCATAAAATAATTTATTTATTTTTAAATCTCAAAAAAATGTGAATGCAATTTACCTTTTTTAAATTATTAATATTGATACTTGTAAGCCAATCTCTTCCACAGTATGAGAGAAAATATTTAATCAATTTGATAGATGACACGTGTTATGTATGTATGTATTTATCTCATTCATAATAAAATATTAAATTCTTGGTAAATTCAAAAATGTATAAGAATATTTAATCAATTTGATAGATGACACGTGTTATGTAGGTATGTATTTATCTCATTCACAAAATTCTTGGTAAATTCAAAAATGTATAAGAGAAAAAGTCTGGTCATGACATGGATATCATTCATGTTTATCAAACTATGAATTTTTTAGCTTAATATTTATAAAATTATGAAATCTATGCTCAATATAGCATAACTACCGTGAAAAATCACAAATCCAACGATCATATTTATGATCCTACATGCAATCCTGCTATAATATCAATCCCACAACAATTTAGATCATCAGCAATGGTAGAGGGCCACAATTTTTGCGGCTCAAATGGCTCGAAATTGTCAAAACGACGTCGTTTTGAATACAAAGCCGTTTTGGCAATTTTGAACCATTTGAGCCACAAAAATTGTAACCTTCAAACATTTTTCTTAGATCATTTTAATAATTTAGGATCTTCCAACCAGGATCGCGATTTTGATAATCACACATAATCATTCATATGAATAAAATATTGCTCACACAATTAGTCGGTTATATAAGTTCAACCTGTTGACATAAACAAAATAATATCTAATAAACTACAAGCTGCTTTAGTTCCTCACCCAAAAAAAAAAAAAAAACATACAAGCTGCTTTACAAAAAGCAAAAAACAAACAAAAATGAAAAATACATGATAATAACAATAATAGTAGTAGAAAAAAAGTACACGATTTCACTAAGAAAGTGGAATTAATTGAGTTGTTCATTTCACACACACAACTCAACTACTGCATTGGGGGAGGATCTTGGAAAGCTTAACAACAACTTTTGATCTGCTTGGGAAAGTTTTTTCGGCTTTTTAGCATGTTCCCATCGTGCATAGACAATCATCTTTTGCAGCACCCTTGCATTCTTTAGCAGAAATTGTGCAAAAGAAAAGTCTAAGTCACAGTAATTCCATGTTAAACCAGCAAACTTGATTGTTTTCACATGCATCATCAAACACTCGAAAGTCTTCTTCTGTGATGTCCAATATCGTTCTCCATTAAAATCGTATAAGTCGATGAGTTTGCCCCAAAAATACTGCAGATGAAGAATACATTAAGCTGAAACTGTACAGATTTTATTGCACATTGCATAAATGTAAGGGCATCAATGGAACTTACAGCAAGAAATGAGGTTTTATGCTCATTGAAGTCCATTGAACGATTATTTACAAGGAAACTTTGAACACATAAACATGATGGGTAAGCTAAGAAGCACAGACATCTATAGAGAGGCGTATAGTGTTGGTCACCAACACTCTTTGGACTTTCCTAAATGTGTCTTAATTAAGATTTTAAATTCGTAATATCGGACACTTTGTAGACACTTCATCGACATTTCTTAAACCTTTCAAACACAACTTATGTGATGAATCTCTTCACAGTAGCAATGTTCCACATTCTTCGAAATGCAACTCATAAACTCAATATGTCATGAAACATTTAAATGACAAATGCATCATGTGTATTTTAATGTTCTACAATTGTTTTGCGTTATTTAGAAAACAATTATTACATGAATAATATCTTGGCGTTTAAATTATGAATAAATTTTTTTGATTTTAATTATTGCTATGTTACCCTTTTTTTTTTTTCATTACATTTGAACAAACTATTCATATATTTGACATGTAACAAAATGTGTACAAGGCATATCATATCCTTTATTTTTGAAAATTGTTGTGTCGGCGTGTTATGTATCCGTGTGTATGCTACTTAGTGGGAAAGTAATCTCCAGAAATGGATCATCTATCTAGTGATCACCAAGCAGTAGAATTGATTGGAATTATCAGACAAGATACAGAAAGATAGATTAAAGTAATTATGTAATGAAGTCTTTCATTACACAACCTGAATAATTTAAAGAAAATAAATAAGGAAATATTTCTGAAAACACACACCTCCCTATTGCTGGAAGAGGACATGGTTATGACTAATGTCTGGAGAAAAGGTGAACTTTCCAACAGACTTGCTATTCCAGGGAGGACTGATCCTTTGAGGGGCGTATCAAGTGTCAAATATTCGCACTTCGACCGTGGAGAACACAAGCCTTTCGCTTCCATTATTGATAGTACCTTGGTATCAAAACAAGATGCAACCAATTAGAAGATTGTTTTTTTTTAAAAAAAAAACTACAACACCACATTTTGTGTATTCCAAGACGAACAAAACAATATGAAATTTATGCATCATTGTTTAATTTTCACTTCTTACAGTGGAGCAAAAGTAACTATAAAGTATTGAAGAGCCAAGATTGGATTACATAATACCTAATAATATTATCGATTTAAATAAAAGAATGCACTTTGCCATTAAACATCATTTAACAAGGCAAAAAAAATGGACAAGGTCTCGGTTTTTTTTTTTTCCTTTTTTTTTTCATCCACAAACTCAATATCTGGTCCACTGAGATTTCTTGGTTGTTGTATCATAGAATGAATTGTGACATAGTTAATCAATTAAATTTGGGTCTGAATCAATGACTTGGCAAGAGATATATGAAAACAATTGCAACCATAGGGGTAATAGGGGAGAGGGGAAAAAAAAAAACACAAGACCATTTTTCAATTACTTGTAGAAGTTAACTGTGCTACAGATTAATCGTTCATACTGTAACCTTCTAATTTGAAAAATATGCACAAGCATTGATGACTTGATTACCAAATTGAAACAGTTCTTCACAATTTGATGAGTCTTGAAATACCTAAGACATGATTCTAGACACACAGAAATTGTGTAATTCTCTATGAAGAGTTAAATAAACTCAACAAACATATAAAATCAATGTTACTGGCAAGCTTAAACATAAAATTGTGTTTTGAAAAGCAGATGATACAATATAATCTCAATTAAATACAATAGAATCTCAGTTTTGAAAAGTAGTATTGTGAAAGACTAACCTGCAAAGCCCAAGTACCTAATGTGAGATTCTTGACATGACCAAGACTCTCAAGAAGTCCTCTTAAAATATATTGAAACCACTCATAATCATCATTGCAATCATCAGCACAGCTTATGAAAAAACAATTGAGGGTTGCATCAACCAAAGACGATACATCCTCCAGCCAACAATTCTTCCTCCCAAAACAACCCGAAATCTCCAGTGAACGAACATGAGGAGCCCAAATTTTCAACCCAGAGCAGTCTTCTTCAATTGCATCAAATCCATAGTCAAAAAACCAATATCCTCTCAGGATCAATCTTTTCAAATTCACATTATCAACCTGTAAACGATCCAATCCATAAAAGTCATACAATTCCAAGGTCTCCAAAACAGGACTACCCGACAATATATTCTGAATCACATCTTCACTCAAATTCACATACCCAATTGACAATTTCTTCAGCGAATTCCATGAAACAACTTCTTTAGGCTTCACAATGCACAAAGAAAAACCCAATTCTCTGAAAAAAGAATTGTTATACAAAATCTGCGGCAACACGAAACGATCATTCTCACCCAAATACCCCTCCGCAGAGCAGAATTCAAGGCGAATCTGTTCCGTCCCTTTGGATATTGCTCGGAAAATCCACACGTTCACATTATGAGCAAAACGAGACTCGTAATCGAAATCAACCCAGAATTTCTGGAGCCTAGAACCGTTGTAGAGGACTAGGGTTTTGGTTACAAAGCTAACAAAGTCACGAATTTTGTCTCCATCATCATAACAATGTCGGTAATAGAAAAATAGGGATTGAACACAAGTCCAGAGAAATCGCCATCGTTTTGACAAAACAGAGGTTCGAATCGCGTGTTGGATTGGTAAGAAAGAGAGAATGGAAATGAGTAGCGAGTCAGGCAACGTACTGATTTCATCGACAGTGCTATTCTTCCTCGGCCGTTTCGACGATCGATCGTCGTAATCATCATCATTGTTGTCGGTTTCTGAGGTGGTGGTCGGAGAGTCGTAATCTGTGCGGCGGTCTTGGCTCCATTCTGTGTGGGTTTGGTTTGAGTCATTTTCGCTTTCTGGAGTGGTCGGAGAGTCGCAATAATGGCTTCGAGAATCGAGGGTTTGAGGTGAGTCATTGTCGGTTTCTGGAATGTTCGGAGGAGAGTAGGAATTTCTTGAACTGGGACTTGGGCTTGACATGATTTTCAACTCTGCTTCACATTGCTTGCTTCTTGAACAAATAAACAGGGATTTGGAGGAGAATGAATGGGGGGCCTCCTCCCAAAATAAGCTTAACAAGTAACCTATTTTGCAGACTAAGCCTAATTTGGCCGAAATTTTAAAAATAAATTGAAGTGTATTTCAAATCACGTTTTTATCATACTTTTTCTCAGTCACAAAAAATTGATAAAATTATACGAGCGTGGTTATAAATCATCCTTTTAATTAAGAAAGTGTAGTTACAAATCATGCATTTAAAGAAATCTGTTTTGTATAGAAAGTATGGTTAGGAACCATACTTTTCAAGAAAACTGTTTTGTAAATAAAATGTGGTTAGAAACCACGCTTTTAATAAAAATTTGCTTTTAAAAGAAAAACGTGGTTAGAAACCATACTTTTAACGAAAATTCGGTTTAAAGGAAAGTATGGCTCGTAATCACGCTTTTATAACTTATATAAAAACACCCACCCCTCATTTGCAACCACGCTTTTATACTTCGTTTTTTTTCCCTCCAAACCACGCTCTCTCTGCTCTCACTCTCTCTCTCCGTGGGTTCTCTGCTCTCTCTCTCTCTTTGTGGGTCGCTCTCTGCTCTCTCGCTGGTATGACTGTCTGTCTCTCTCTCTCTCAGTTTGAATTTTATATGTGTTCATTTTGTTTGTGAAAATGTGAATGTGGGTACAATGTGAGTAGAATAGGGTTTGTGAATGTGAAAATGTTGTGAATTAATGAAAATGTTGGTAGAATAGGGTTTGTGAATGTGAAAATATTGTGAATTGAAATTGATATCAATGTGGGTAAAATAGGTTTTGTGAATTGAAATTGTGGTTTTAAATTGGTAAAATCTTATGGTTTTGAATTGTGAAAATGTTCTAGGGTTTTCAATTGAATTTGAAATCAGAAATTAGGGTTAGGGCTAACCCAGAACGGGGAGCAAATATTCAGGCGAGCCTATACTCCTTTCTTCCAAGCTCCTGCCTGTCCGATCGACCTGCGAGCACAACGGCGGTGAGCTACCCGGCGGTGTGTGGCCGGAAAACCTCTCCGACGATCAAGTTAGAACACACACACGGGATAGATACAGAGAAAGGATTGAGTGTTTAGTGTAAATCTCACCAAATGTCCATCTGCCTCAGCATGGGGGGCGCAGACTCGCTTATATACCTTCTGCGCCCCAAATCTACTCCCATTAATCTCTCGACACGTGGTGCTGCTATCCCATCTGTCAGCACAAATCTAGCTGAACATCACCTAACTGCCAGCCCACACCATTGGGAGCTCGGCAGCTGGGCTGCAGCATCTCGACTGTCAACGGCTGTGCTGCGCAGCTAGCCAGAGCGCTCCGCTCGCTAAGCTCAATGACGACCGAGCTCGGTTGCATTCCGGCTTAGTCGAGCTAGGGATAAGTCATGCTGGTTAGCTGTCGGCCTTCCTGCCGAGCTAACGCATGAACCGTGGAACCTCGTGAGGCAGCGGACATCTCGGCCGAACCTCGCTTGACTGGCTAGTACGACATCAATTATGCAATTATGCCATTACCGAGCAACTATGTCATTACCGAGTAAGTAGCTCGGTTTCACAGCAAAAGTGCCATTAACGAGCGAAAATCCTTTCTGGATGGGCCCAAGTTGCCACGGCCCAAATGTGTTCGGCCCACAATTTGTCCGGCCCTTACCACGGCCCAATCCAAATCATAAATCTCCCTCTCAATTGCCCCTTAATTCCGTCCGCGCAAGCGTGACTGGGATTACCTGTTCTGACCGGGATAACTCTTCCTCGGTTCACAGTCTGCTAGACGGTGACCGGGCTAGTTGACTTACCTGTCTTCGAACTTGCCCGGTCGACGCCTCGACTTGTCATCCTGTCTCTTCAGTACTAACGCCACCGTCAATAGGGACACGTGTCGCTCGCTCATGGGCCTCGAGCAGCCAACCGTCCCTTCACATTCAAATTTGTGGCAGTCTTCCTTCCATATATACGTCATTTCCTCTTCATTTCATTCTTACTGTTCCTCCTCAATTCCAAGCGTTCTAGAGCTCCTGTGCCTCTTGCAAGCCTCGTTCCTGTCTTTTCTTGCATTTGTGTTTGAGGAGGAAGCTCCTGCCCTTAACTGGTAAGTCCTTCGAGCCTCCTTTTTGCTATTTTCATTTGGTATTTCACATATTAGGGCACAAAATCCGTAGGTTTTAGGACATAACCCTCCCAAAACCCACACTTGCCCCTGTTCTCTTCCTTATTCTTCAATCCCAGTGATGAACACATGAACACACGAAGAACTGGAGCGGACCGGGTTCTAGGTCGCCTTTTGATCCAAAAAACAATTAGACCAAGCAATTTACAAGTTTGCCAAAACCTTAGTAGAAATCGAGGTAGACAGAGGACTTGGCTGCTCGACCGGGCTAACAACTGGTCTGCTTGAGCGACCGAGCTCCTTGGTTTGTCTTCGCGACCGAGGTGGTCTGGCACTCTTCATGACCGAGCTAAAGTCAAGCTTGTTTTGCGCAACCGCGCTTCCACTTACACTTGCCATCCTTTTTCTGCAGAGTCCAAAGGGACCACTGACCAATTACCGAGGCTCTCAAAGACCGAGCAGCCATTAAACACCAATCTGTGCCAAACCACCTCAGCCGAGCTAAACCAGCCGGCTACACATGGGGCGCTTCCGCTTCCTTGTTGATACTCCGGCTGTCTTGGCTGCGTTCCGGGAAGAGTACGGTATCCCGGCTGACGTCCACCTAGAGCTCGGCGAAATTGAGACAACCCCTTAAGGCAGATTAGACCAGTGCCCTTTCACCGTGCTATCCATCACTGAAGGAGGCCTCCGCTTCCCGGTCAACCCACTGATGACCGAATTCTTGCGCCGCACCGGGCTAGCACCCACTCAAGTCTCAATCAACACTTACTAAATAATCAACGGGGTCCACGAGTTGAACAACCGGCTAGGAACCAACTTAGGTTTAGCCGAGATACTCCGTCAATACACCTTTGGGCACACGGGTGACGGCGTCGCTTATTACTTAAAAATTCGACCGGGCAAAGAAAAAATAGTGACCGGCACCCCAGACAAGGACTTACACGATGACGACTTTTTCTGGGTGTCTGGCAACTATAAAATGGCCGACATACCAGGCTGGTTTATTAGCAAGAACTTCGGTGAGACATGTAAGCCGTGCTAACTGCTCGGTCAATTTATCTTTCTTCACTATTCTGTACTTAACACTTTTCTTCTTTCCTTTGCAGCGATCCAAGCCTTGCAAGCCAACTACTACTACCCCAACGAAGCAGCCATCAGGACCGTGCTCCGTTACCACAACCGGGATTGTAACGAGCTCCTCGGCTACACTCCAATATACCGGTATTCAGCTCCGCGCCGGAGTAAAGTCACTGACTTTCTCCGCGCTCCATCTCCGCCGCCAGATCCCACGCTGCCAGACGTCCCCTTCATTCGTTTAACCGAAGCAGAAGAAATGGCCAAAAGAAGCCAAATCAAGAACCTGATCATCGCCACCTCAACCGAGATCCCAAGCATCTCAACCCGCTCTCCTACTGCCGGTCAATCCAGCGGGACCGTGGTTGCATTGGCTTCTCTCGCCGCCGGGCAAGCCAGCAGAGACACCCGCCGGGCTGGCAAAAGGCCTCGTGCAGACCCTTCTACCGATCTAGTAGCCGAGCTCAACACCGAGCAGCCTACCGTTACAGTCGACCCAATACCGGCATGGAGGCCCTAGCTCAAACACCGGGGCAAGGAGATCCCGGCAACAGCTTCCGTCAAAGGCAACAAGGAGCATTTGCTCACCTTCGACCTTTCCAAGGCACTGCGTCTACCGAGCGACGTGGTCGGCAGCGACCACGTGCCAGACACACGTTTGGTAAAATCGTCGGTCAAATCCATGACCAGGGTAAGAATCTCAAACTCGTGCTCAAAATTTCACCAAGTGTTTGTTCGGTTTTCTTTCTGATCAATCTCTCTTCTTGTAGGCCATCCAGAAGTAGCACTTGGTCATGGAGCGCATTCACTGGCTTCGGCAGAAGGCAACTGACTCTGCCAGCCAAGTTCAAAGCCTCCAAGCCGAGCTCGGGAGAGCCCAGTCTTCATTGCAAATGGCGAACTCCGACAACTCTCGGTTGCTTGGCCAGCTTGGCTCTGCCGAGAAGGAGAGAGACGCGCTCCGGGCCGAGCTAGATGCGCTAAAACAATCACGGGAAGAGGATCTGAAGGGTGCGAACAACGTCGGTTTCCTTGAGGCCGAGGAGAGTTACACAAAGCAGGTTCGCGCCACTCAAGACATTTTCTTCAAGGCTGGGTGGAAGTCTGCTTGTGAACATCTCGGCCAAGGACCGGGGACCGACGTGTTCGCCACTCCTCCAGCTGCCTCCCTACCGAGCTATCTCGTGCTCTACGCCAACGACGTCTTCGTCGCGTTGCAGGCTGAGGCCGAGGAAGAAGGCGACGAGGAAACCAAGGAAAATGCGGAGGGGGAAAATCACACAGTTCAGCCCGGCCAAACGGAGACCAATGTCCAAGACCAAACACCAACGGTCAACCTGGAGGCAGCCGAGGATGAATTCACTGACCTCTCCCCCCTAGCTTAGTTTTCTTTGTCTTCTTTCTTCTTTTTTGGTTTACACATGTAACCGGGCTATCCGCCCTTCCTCTTGTAATCACTTTTCACATCAATGAAAAAGCTCCGTTTTCTTCAAGTGTTTGCACGTTCTTCATGCTAGATAATCGTCAGTTGTCAAAATACCTCGGCAAGACTAACCACTTTATCTAACTTATCTAACCGGAAAAGACATCGCGGTTTCCAGCATAAAGTTGAGTAAATCATCAACTGCGTTAACCGGAGTAAAACATCTCGGTTAAAATCACATTTTTGAACAAATCATCAACGAAATTAACTGGAGTAAAACATCTCGGTTTTGAATCGCAAATTTGAGCAAAACATCAACTCATTCAACTGGAGTTAACATCTCGGTTGAGAGTCTTAAAGTTGAGCAAAACATCAACTCATTCAACCGGAGTTAACATCTCGGTTGAGAATCTAAAAGTTGAGCAAAACATTAACTTATTCAACCGGAGTTAACATCTCGGTTGAGAGTCTCAGAGTTGAGCAAAACATCAACTCATTCAACCGGAGTTAACATCTCGGTTGAGAATCTAAAAGTTGAACAAAACATCAACTCATTCAACCGGAGTTAACATCTCGGTTGAGAGTCTTAGAGTTGAGCAAAACATCAACTCATTCAACCGGAGTTAACATCTCGGTTGAGAATCTAAAAGTTGAGCAAAACATCAACTCATTCAACCGGAGTTAACATCTCAGTTGAGAATCTAAAAGTTGAGCAAAACATCAACTCATTCAACCGGAATAAGACATCACAGTTGAGAATCTCAGTTGATCAGATCATCAACTCAATGAACCGGAGTAAATCATCTCGGTTTTAGTAAAACATCTCGGTTGAGAATCTCAAAATTGAAAAGCAACAATCAGAATGCTAAGGTAAAGATGAGACACTTCTATATATTGACAAAAAGAATATTACATTCTGAAGTGTAAGCCAAAAAATTCCTTTGCACAAAAAGAAAACAAAAACTGAAAATAGTACAGTTTGAGGTTGGTCGCATTCCATGGCCGGGGTATTCCTCTGCTTTCTAGGTCCTCCAAGTGGTATGCCCCTTTACCCGCCAGACCGATTATCTTGTAGGGTCCTTCCCAGTTTGCCCCTAGTTTGCCTTCACCTAGCACCAAGGTATTGCCCATGACCTTCCTCAAGACCCAGTCACCTACTTTGAACGGTCTGGGGTGCACCGTTTTGTTGTATTTCCTTGAGAACTCTTATTGGTAGGCAGCCACATGGATGAGAGCCTTTTCCCGGTGTTCTTCCACGAGGTCCAATTCCAGGGCAATGGCTTCGGCGTTCAGCTTGGGCTTAAAACTTTCACTTCTGAGGGTGGGCATTCCAACTTTCAAAGGTATGACTGCCTCCATGCCATATGCCAAAGCAAAAGGTGTTTCCCCAGTAGATCGCCGCGAGGTTGTTCGGTATGCCCAAAGGACGTTGGGGAGTTCCTCGGCCCATTTTCTCTTGGCTTTCTCAAGCCTCTTCTTTAACCCATCAAGGATGGTCTTGTTTGATGCTTCGACTTGACCATTAGACTGTAGGTAAGCCGGGGTAGAGTTGTAGAATTCAATCTTCAAGTCTTCACAAAATCCTCTGAATAGGCGGCCATCAAATTGGGTGCCGTTATCAGAGATCAGAATTTTTGGGATGCCAAACCGCGTTACCACATTTTGCCAGACAAACCGCTGGACGTCTTTCTCCTTGATTGTTGCCAAAGGCTCTGCTTCAACCCATTTGGTGAAGTAGTCTGTGGCCGCGATGAAGAACTTCCGGTTGCCTGGTGCAGTTGGGAGTGGCCCCACTATATCAAGCCTCCACATCGCAAAGGGCCAAGGGCTGGTAAGGGGAAGAAGTTCTCTGGCCAGTTGGTGAATTTGGTGGGCAAACTTCTAGCACTTCTCACACTTGCGAACATACTTCTATGCGTCGGCTTGCATGCACGACCACCAGTAGCCTTGCGAAATAGCTCGGTAGGCCAAAGATCTGCCCTCTATGTGACTGCCACAGATGCCTTCGTGAATTTCGTACAGGAAGGCGTCCACGCTGCTCGGGTGCACACACTTTAGATACAGACCGGTAAAAGACTTCTTGTATAAAGCGCCTGACGGAGAGAGCCAAAACCGCTCTGACTTCACCCGGACTTTATGTGCTTCATTTTTCTCGGTTGGAAGGGTCCGGTCTCTGAGAAAGAGGATAATAGGGTCCATCTATGAAAGACCTAGCTCGGCACAGAGAACTTCTGTCTGCCCGGTTTCCTCAATGCTGGGCCGCGGAAGGAATTCAATCAGGAGAGGGTTGGAAGATGTGCTATCGATCATGGAAGCAAGGCCGGCCAATTCATCTGTTCGGCCGTTTTCTTCTCGGCCAATCTGTTGGACCCTTATTGCCTGGAATCGCTTGATGTGGTCTCTAACCAGAGCCTGGTATTTCATCATTCTATCATCCTTTGCTTCGTAAATCCCAGAAACTTGGTTAATCACAAGCTGGGAATCACTGTAAACCATTAGCTTGGATGCGTGCATCTGAAGCGCGCTCTTAAGCCCGGCCAAAAGCGCTTCGTACTCAACCTCGTTGTTTGAGGCATGGAATTCGAGGGTGATAGAATGTTCGATAGTCAGCCCGTCTGGCGAAATCAAAACTATACCTAGCTCGGCACCGTGATGGTTCGAGGCTCCATCAACAAAAAGTTTCCACATTTCACCAACAAAGAGCTTCCAACAGTCTGAGGGGTCCTAAGAGGCTTAAAGGTTGATGGGATCACGGTTGTTCGGCTGTTCGGCTTCAAGTTCTGTGTTGAGCGGTTCCACTTCAGCCCCCCTCAGTGATTCAGCGCCGGACTTAGCAAGTTGATCCGTAATGCCTAAGTCCATAAGCGAATCGCCGGGTTGCAGTATTATGCCGGCTGCAGGCTCTGTGCTGAGCGGTTCCACTTCTTCCCCCCTTGGTGATGCGGTACCGGACGGAGCAGGTTGGTCGGTGATACCCAATTCCGTCATCGCATCGCCGAGCTGTGGAATTGTACTAACCGAAGGTTTTTCGTTGGGGCGCGCAAGTTCCGCGTCACCGTCATCGCCTAGCTGTGTTATTGCGGTCTGGCCTGCATTCACTTCCTCATCTGCCGCGGCAATATCTACCGGGCATACCGGATGAGTTCCAGGTGAGAATTCAGCAACAAAGTCGGCCAATGTCTGAGCTTTTATGGCAATACGCGGCTGAAACTTGACGTCAAACTGTCTCAATTTGACCGCCCATTTGAGAATTCGACCGGAGAAATCTGCCCATTCGAACAAAGCTTTGAGGGGGAGCTCGGTCAAAACGATGATGTTATGAGCATGGAAATAGTGCGCCAACTTTCTAGAGGCCATCATCAATGCCAATGCAAGTTTTTCCAGTGGCAAGTACCTCGACTCTGCCGGTAGCAAGGTTTTGCTGACGTAGAAGATGGGGAGGTGCTTGATTCCTTTTGACTGGACAAGCACCGCACTGACTGCGTGCTGAGAAATGGCCAAATAAAGGTAGAGTTCTTCACCGGGCTTCGGTGTGACCAACAGAGGCGCTGAAGACAGATACTCCTTGAGCTCAGCCAAAGCGTGGTCACATTCTTCATCCCATGAGAACTTTGATTTCAGAGCTTGAAAGAAAGGGCGGCAACGATCTGATGACCGGCTTATAAATTGGTTAAGTGCGATGGCCATTCCGGCCAGATGCTGCACGTCCTTAGCCAAGCTAGGTTGCTTTAATTCTTGTACGGCTCTGATCTGTGTGGGGTCTGCTTCGATGCCTCGGTTTGTGACTAGGAAACCTAAGAATTTTCCAGATCCCACGCCAAAGGCACACTTAGACGCATTCAGGTGTAGCTTGTGTTGTTTGAGAATGGCGAACATCTCGGCCAAGTCGGACAAGTGGTCTGCTTGATGCCGGCTCTTAACCACCATATCATCTATATAAGCCTCCATTGTCCGGCCTAGCAGAGGAGCGAACATCTTGGTCACCATCCTTTGAAAAGTTACCCCGGCGTTCTTCAAACCAAAAGGCATGACTCGGTAGCAGAAAAGTCCCCTCAGTGTGGTGAAGGAGGTGATCTCGCGGTCGGGGCCATGCATGGCGATCTGATGATAACCGCAGTAGGCATCCAAGAAACTCAGCCTATTATGTCCAGTCGTTAAGTCCACAAGCTGGTTTATCTGGGCAGTGGAAAGCTGTCTTTAGGGCAAGCTCGATTGACGGTCTTGTAATCTACACAAACTCGCCACTTTCCATTCTTCTTGGGTACAACAATTGTGTTTGAAATCCACCGAGGGTAGTGCACTTCCTGAAATGCTCGTGCCTCAAGCAAGTTCTTCACCTCTTCTACAACTACCTCGGCGTGATGCAATGCCAATCTCCTCGTTCTCTGAATGACCGGCTTCGCACCGGGGAAAACATTCATGTAATGGCAAATGCAACTCGGATCGATGCCGGGCATGTCGTAAGGTAACCCACGTGAAGACTTCGATGTTTGCCATCAAGAATTCCACTATATCGGTCCTTTCTTGGGCGGTAAGGCTTGAACTGAGCAAGAAGAACTTGTTTGGACTTTCTGCGTCAATCCGAACTTCCACCAATTCTTCAACGGCCTTGTCCTCAGGCTTGGTGCCCACATCGTCAAGGGACTCCCCGGTCTTTCGGTCCCTCGATCATTTGGACGAAGCCTTTAGCAGCTGGGCTCCCGTTGACTGCCACGAAGCATTGCTTCGACATGACTTGATCGCCCCCAAACTTCTTCGATTGCCCCCATAGCCGAAGGGAATCTCATCACCTGGTGGTAGGTCGACGCTACGGCCTGCATAGCATGAAGCCATCCCCTTCCAAGGATCAGGTTGTATGTGGACGGCACTTGCAATACCCAGAACTCCACTTGCTTGACCACAGATTCCGCTTTGACCGGCAGAATAATCTTTCCCAAAGGCCACTCAGGTTGTGAGTTTGAAACCAACCAGTGGCGAAGTTGCCGGGGGCCAAGTCTGTATCCCGGAGCTTGAGCTGTTTGAATGCGTCGTAATACATGATCTCGACCGAGCTTCCATGATCGATTAAGATGCACTTGACATCGAATTCTTTGACACGGAGAGTGACCACTAGGGCATCGTTGTACGGCGTTTGAATGCGCTCTAGGTCCCTTGTAGAGAAACTGATGACGTCTTTTTCTTCGGTCTTGCCCCTTTTGATCGCGGGCTGGACCGACAAAACTTCTCTTATGTGCTCTGCTTTCTTGATCATACCTCGGAGTTCACATACACGCGCCGGTTCCACAATGTCGTGGATCACATTAACAATGCCCTGATGAGGTGCCTCCAAGTCATCCGGTCCACGCGGATCAACCGGAACAGGATGCACGGCTTTAACACCCCCATCAATGTAAAGGTCCAAATGCTCGGCTGCGACTAGCTCCTCCAAGTGTTGTTTCAGAGGTAAACAATCCTCTGTCTGGTGTCCGGGCTCCCGGTGAAATGTGCAGCGGCACCGTGGATTGAAACCCTTTTGCGCATCACCTAACTTAGCAGGAAACCGGACATAATCCTCGTCACAGATTTCACTAAGTATGCGATAAATTGGAATCTTAAAGACCGTGGTGATGTCTGTCCTAGCTTTCAACCTTCTGTTCACATTAGCTACATCGTCGCGGGGGTATTCATCTCGGTCATTCCATCGACCCCTACCCCGGTTTTGACGATTTGAACCTCGATTCAGATTCCTCGGCGCGATCATCTGAACGGTTGGTCTCTTGGCCCGACCGCGTGCACCTTGCCAGCCGACCTTTTGTCTGTTGCTACCGGGGTTGCCTTCACGGTAGACGCTGCCGGCATCATCTTCTACTCGGATGTGCTTATTGATGCGCTGTATTAATTGGCCCATGGATGTCGGTTGGTGCATATAAGCGAGTCCCGCAGTCTATGTCCGACCGAGAGACTACGCTTATATTGAATGATTACTAGGTTGACCGGGCAGTCTAAGATCTCATTAAAAGTTTCCCAGTATCTGGAGTTGTATGCCTTGAGTGTGTCGCTCGGACTCCATCTTGACACTGAGAAGGTGGTCAACTTTCTTTGGCGTTTTAGTATTGGTCTTGAAATGTGTCACGAAGGCTTCCGCCAACTGATGCCATATTTCTATGCTCCCCTCCGGCAGCCTCTCAAACCATTTCAAGCCCAGCTCGCCCAAGCTTGATGGGAAGATAAGGCACATAAGGGCGTCATTTCGCCTATGTCCGGCCATGACCTGTCGGAAGTGGCTTACATGCATATAGGGATCGGTTTTTTCTGTTATAGAGCGTGAACTTTGGCTGGTGGAACCCTGCCGGAAGCGGTGTTGTTTCTATCTCCAGGGAGAAAGGGGTGGTGCTCAGCCTTGCCAAGTCTGTGTCTAGAAGGAGTGGCGCAGCTAGGCAGGGTGGAGGCATTCCGACCTCTTCACTGGCGTGAACCCCATAGGTTAGCCGCTGGAACGCCAACACCCTATAAGCCTCCTGCCGGCGAGCCCGTTCCTTCAAGACTACCCGCAAATCCTCTGAATGAGTGGAATAAGAATACATCGACGTCGTCGCCGGTCCGTGAAGGTTGATAGATGCTGTCTTGCGCGCTGGACCCTCTGTACATGCGCGTCGGAATCTCCAACCTTATAACCTCTGGTGATCGAGATGGATAGAGTATGACGCTGGCTCTGACTGCATGAACGGCGGGTTGGGTGCGCTCACTGTGGTCTCCCACTCCAGCTACACCCTTCCTTTTAACATGCCGCTTGAGATCCTCCATCTCCGCCGCCATTCTCTGGATGACGGCGTCTTGGTCCCTTAGCTTGTGTTCTAGTCGTCTGGCGTGCGATTCTCTCCGCCGCTGGTGATCGTCTGGACTCCGAGAATGACCAAAGCTTCTTTCGTGCTTATCCCGCCGCGTCTCTTGAATGTCCTCCTGGAGAAGTCTCCAAGTCCGCCATAGGAGGGGATGGCGGGATGTCCTTCTCTCCGTCTGCCTGACTCCGGGGTAACTCCGTCAATGGTAGACAACGGAATCTCGTCGTTGTTTGCCATGGACGGCGATCAGATGAGCCTGGAAGACAAGGTTTTGTTTGTTCGATTCCCACAGACGGCGCCAATTGTACGGGGAACAAAAATTCAGGCGTGCCCGTACTCCTTTCTTCCAAGCTCCTGCCTGTTCGATCGACCTGCGAGCACAACAACGATGAGCTACCCGGCGGTGTGTGGCCGGAAAACCCCTTCGACGATCAAGTTAGAACACACACACGGGATAGATAGAGAGAAAGGATTGAGTGTTTAGTGTAAATCTCACCAAATGTCCATCTGCCTCAGCATGGGGGGCGCAGACTTGCTTATATACCTTCTGCGCCCCCAAATCTACTCCCATTAATCTCTCGACACGTGGTGCTGCTATCCCATCTGTCAGCACAAATCTAGCTGAACATCACCTAACTGCCAGTCCACACCACTGGGAGCTCGGCAGCCGGGCTGCAGCATCTCAGCTGTCAACGGCCGTGCTGCGCAGCTAGCCAGAGCGCTCCGCTCGCCAAGCTCAATGACGACCAAGCTCGGTTGCATTCCGGCTTAGCCGAGCTCGAGATAAGTCATGTTGGTTAGCCGTCGGCCTTCCTGCCGAGCTAACGCATGAACCGTGGAACCCCGTGAGGCAGCGGACATCTCGGCCGAACATCGCTTGACCGACTAGTACGACATCAATTATGCAATTATGCCATTACTGAGCAACTATGTCATTACCGAGCAAAGTAGCTCGGTTTCACAGCAAAAGTGCCATTACCGAGCGAAAATCCTTTCTAGATAGGCCCAGGCTGCCACGGCTCAAATGTGTTCGGCCCACAATTTGTCCGGCCTTTACCACGGCCCAATCCAAATCATAAATCTCCCTCTCAGCTTTTCTTCACAATATAATTATACTTTCTCCAAAATTTTAACAGTAAGTCCCGAGAATTCATAATTTAAACACAAAATTAGACACAAAAAATAAAAAAATAGATAATATCTTGTAAAAGTAGGTTTCACCAACAAGTCTTAAAAGTATTCATCTATACACCTTTGTGGCCGATTCTATACTTGATTTTTATATTCCTAACATTATTGAAATTGTAAAGCCCGATCATTTGATATTATTTTTCTTGGTTAATTACACCCAAGATTACTTTAATTATTAACAAATATTAGTTTACCACTCCTTATTTATGAACTTATATACTTTGACTCCCAATTATAAAACTTGTACAAATGGTATTTTTTTTTTTTTTAAAGATAGGACAAATGGTATTCTTTTTAAGAGGTGAAAATAATGCATTTTTATAATTGAAGGATAAAAATATATGAGTTTAAAGATGAGTAGAATCATTAATAGTTGAGAAGGGATTTTATTTTTTGATTGTCAGACAAATGTTTACAAAAATAATGAAAAATAAAAATTTAAACTCTCTTAAAACAGATAATAAAAATCTTATAAACATTGTAAATTCTGTATAAAAATGAGTGCAAGAGAGAATGAATAATCCTTTTAAACTCTCTTAAAGACTTTTTTATTATTTTTTTTTACATTTATTAGTATTGTTTGAACATAATTACTAAAATTTGCATATACAGATTAAGATATTAAGGAATCATTTCAAGAACTGAAAGAGATAAAAATAAATAAATAAATGATTTTGTTACTTCATAGTTTACAAAATTCAGTACACAATTTTGAAAAATATAAAATTATATGAAAACAATAATTTAAATGCAACAAATTTTCACTTAAATTTGGATTTTTTATTTTGTTGCAAAATGAATTGAAGCATATATAATGTGTAGACACCCCATTTTTGACCGACCTTAAGACTCGGACGTCATCGATTGAGCGCTCGGTGATTGTGCATGTTGTGCTCGTTTCGAGTTTCCGGAGTTTCGGCTGAGAGCCTTGCCTCCGGACCTCTGAACTCTTTGTGCTTCGGCTCGATTTGTGGACCGAACCTTGTTTTCCTTCCCTGGAGGGAGGGAGGGGTCTTGTAAACCCCTTCTTGTGGTCGTAGACCACTTTTCCCGTTTGGAGACTAGTTTCCGATTTTCGGAGTCTTCGGCCGCGCGCCTTGTCTCGGGACCGCTTAACGTTCTCCATTTGGCGTGGTTTTTGAACCACACCTTGTTGCCTCTGCCTAGAGGAACACTGCGGTCCGGGAGACCACTTTTGATGCCGGTAGACTAGTTTTGAGGCTTTCGACTGCGCGCTTTGCCTCCCGAACTTTCGTCTTGCATCCTTTTTGGTTTATTTTTGGTACAAACCTTGTTTTGAAGGTGGTACAAGAGTGGGAGACCAGTTCTTCCCCTTGGAGACCACTTTCCTCCCCACCGGCCAGTTTTCTGGTCGGCCAACTGGTGTTCTTGGTCTTTGGACCACGTTTTCTGGTCGGCCACCACACAATTGGCTTGCTTTTAGTGTGTAGATTTCTCCTACCCATGGCCGACCAATTTTCTTCTTGGGAGACCACTTGTGGTGGTCGGCTGACCACTTCAAGTAGCTGGCCGACTGTAATAACCCTGACCCGTAATTAGCTACTAATCAGTAATTAAGGATGTTAATTGAGTGAATAAAATAAATTACGGGATTATTATGTAAATTGCATGAGGTTTGGCTTTCTATCTGTCACTTGTAGAAATATCTGTTTAGAATTCCGCTTTGATATGGAAATTGAAAGCCTTATCGGCATCCGAAACCGAAATTGACTACATCGTCTCAGGTTCAAAACCTCTTAGGTACTATCAACTCTTGTGTTGGGCCAGTCCATACAGAACTTTGCTCTGGCTTTAAATGGGCCCCCCGCTAGTGGACGGTGGGATTGGTCCCCCAGGGATTAGTCGAGGTGCGCGCAAGCTGGCCCGGACACCCTGAGTTATCAAAAAAATGTGTTATTTGGAATTTTTAGAACCATATGGCAAATTTTATTAAAAATTGATTCAGAACGATTAATTAGGTTGTGTTTGGTTAGCCTAATGTCCCAATTAATGCATTATATCATTATAACTATATATCCAACACATAAGCTCATTTTGAGCTCATTTTCTTTTATCCCTTGAGTGGAAAAATCTGGTGAAACATTTTAGAGAGAGATGGAGCACAATTCTAGTGAGAGAAAGGAAGAGATTGTAGAAGAATTGAAGGCTATAGCTTGAATTGATCAAAGATTGTGCTAGAACAAGAGTAATTCAAGACTCTAGGTAAGATTACAACCTCTAGATTATGTAATTAAGTCATTTAACATGAGATTTCTTCAAGATTATGAGTTTGATGTATATATTGAGCTTAGAATAAAGATTTAGAGTTAATTCATGCATGTATGTACATTTTCTTACAAATTGAGCATGATTTCCATGAATCCTCTCTTGCATATTTGAAATTCATTTTCATTTGGGGAAATCAGCAAGTTTCAAGTTGTTTCATGGTGTTTGATCATGTTTTGAGAAGTTTGATACAAGAAAAATTCATGCATGTTGTGTTCATGAACATTCATTATGTTTTAAGTTGAAATTGTGAGTTTTTTTAACAAACTCTTGGGCCATGATTTTATGAAATGATCCTAAATTCTTCATGTTTTACAAGTTTACTATGTTATCTCTAGTTTTGGGGCCCAAGAGATGTGTTTTGGATGGTTGAATTCGAGTTTTGAGCTTGGGAGGTCAATCTGGATTTTCCAGAAATTTGACCCACGCTCGAGCGGGGACTTTCACGCTCGAGCGTGAACCCTAAATTCAGGCACCACGCTCTAGCGTGGGTCGAGCGTGAAAATCTTGCATCCAGTACTTTTTAGAGTTTGCAGTCTGCTCGAGCGGGGAAAGAAACGCTCGAGCGGAGCTTCATTGTCTGCATGTCCGCTCGAGCGGGGAAACCCACGCTCGAGCGTAGACCTCATTTTCAGAAAATTTGACTAAGTGTTCCAATTCATGTTTTGGCATCCTTATTGCATCTTAGGCATTTCTAAGACCTAATTAAGCCATAACAATGAGGTTATGGATTAGAAACACACTAAGGAATGAATGTACTAAGTTATGAGATTCAAGAGTGTGTTTTGAGCAATGTGTTAGGGAGAACAAGAATCAATATGATGTAAGCTAAGCCGTGTTGGCCACATGAATGTGTAATGATAAGACATGCTTGTGTTATGTATTTTGTGATTGTAGGTCAAGACTCGAGGATTGATTGACCACTTACTAGAACCACTGTGAGTAACATTATTGTAAAGATACGTTCATATGAATTATGTTCCAAATGAAATATGATAAGTTCTGATTTCTGAAATGATATCTGTTTTCGTGAACGAATATTCCAAGTTTGAAATCTATTATGGCATCCATAGATAGTCTCAAGTCATAGGGAACGGCATGAAAATGCGGGTCTATGACATATAAGTTTACGAGATCTCGTTAGCTACTTCATTGTGGTGATATGTGTTTAATCGGTGTCCAGAACCGATTACTCTAGTCAGAAGACGTTTTGTGATGTGTTCTATGAGATGTACCATTATTATGTTCTGATATGAGAACGATTATGATTATGCTCTGTTCTGTTTTCTGCTATGATACATTCGGATTTCATTCACTAAACCCTTTACCTTAATGTTATTCATTGGGCTTTAGCTCATTGTGTGTATATATGTGTATAGGTGAGCATTCTGGAGCCCGAGCCTGAAGGCTTTTGTCTGGATCTGTGTTCTGTTGTCAGCTAACCATTGTGCCTCACGTGGAGGTTCCCGAAGCGTCCTGTGTTTAAGTTCTGTGATTTTTGTTTATTTAAGACTTGATGTGTTGTCGTTGGCTGTACTTAAAATACTGTAATGTGTGTGGGTATAATGTATGACTATCGGTTATGTATATAAAGTTTTAAATATTCTGTTTCATATAAGTTAGCACAGCTCATTGGATAACTATAATTATGTATTTGCTTCCGCTAGCCCCTTAATTTTGTTAATCTGTTCAGAGGCCTTTGGTAGTCCAAGGATTACTGGCCGGTTACGATGCTAAACCTATAGGGGCGGGTTTGAGTCGTGACACTGACCACTTTTCATCACCTTTTTGGAGATATTTTTAGGCTAGCTGTGCTAGTTGGAAGGTACAGAAGCCATCCTCCATACACGTGTATGGAGGGATGGCTTTAAGCCTAAAGCTTGTCTAACAAGCTTGAGCCTTGGTTCTCTATAAGAGAGAACCTCCACCTCCCTCCTCTAGGTTCAGATTTTCTTGCTTGAGCTATAGATACACATATATCTCTATGTCTCTCTTTTGGCTTCATATTTGTGCCTTAAAAGTGTAGTTTTATCACACTTTAACATACAAACACACACTCAAACACCATCCTTTTGTTGCTGAGGCTTCTTGAGGTTTGTTTTGGAGTTTTTGGACTAGTTTTGGTTAGAAAAAGCTGCTGGAGTTGTAGCTTCAAAGGTGTTCTTCAAGGGTGAGTCAACTAGCCCTTTTACCCTTGTTTTGGTTTAAGCTTTTGAACCTATTTGCATGGTGTTTTAGGCTTAACTTCCTACTGCAAAAAGTTCTGTTTTTCAGTCCTTAACATGTTTGTTTAAGGTCCCTTTTGTGTTGGGGGTGGTCTACCCCCTCTTGTGCCTTGTTAGGCCTTGTTTTGTACCATGCTTTTAAGCTATTGGGATCACTTTGTTTTGGCTTTCTCACCACTGAAACTCAGAGGAATTTCAGTAGTGGAAATGGCGTTTTGAGATCCCAAATAGGAGAGGGTCATCCCATCTCCTTGTGTTCTTGTATGCTTGCTTTGAATGCCTCATGTTTGAGCATGTTTGTTAAGCTTGTGTTGACCACATCTCAGCCTATTTTAGGCCTTATTTCAGCATGGCATGCACTGTTTTGGTTTGGTTTTGTCACCTCATGCATGCTTTATACACTTGTAGTGTAATCTTCATAAACTAGCTTTGTATGCCTCATGTTTGAGCATGTCTTTCTAGCTTGTTTTGAGTCCATCTCAGCATGTTTTTAGTGTTTTTTTGCCATGTCTTAGGTCTGTTTTGGTTTGGTTTGATAGCCCCATGCATGCTCCATGCACTTGTAGTGCAATCCCACAAACTAGCCTAATGTGTATCATGCTTTAAACCATCATTCTAACATGATTTTGGCTTAACTCTAAGAAGCTTTTGTCCATATTTTAGCATGCTTTAGCTCTGATTTGTGTTGTTTTGGTCATGTGTGCCATGCTTTGTATAGCTATAGTGCATTCTAGCTTGTTAGCTTTGTGCATTGAGTCTACTAGCATGCTTTGCTTGGGCTATTTTCATGATTTGGCACCATTTGAAATGTGATTTCAGTCAATATAATGTTGCCATACATTCACATCTTTTTACTCTTTTAATGCTTTGAAGGGTTGGTCCTTTATACCTTAAACATGGGTCATTGTGTATGCCTGCATGCCTAAGCTTGCGAGCTATCATTTCATTGTGTTTTTGGGGTTATTTTGCCATGATATAACTCTGATTTTTGTTGGCGAAGCCATCCCATGCTTGGTCTTGGTAGGTGTAGTGTAATCCTCCCATATTGCGCTTGCATGATCCATGTTTTGGCCCTTCATGTTAGCTTATTTTGGCTTCCTTCCATCCATGTTTTAGACTCATTTTGACATGTTCTAGGACTTTTTTGGGTTGCCTTGGTCATATGCTTCATGTATTGCATAGTTGTAGTGCAATTGGCCTCACTAGCCATGTGTTTTGATGCCTCATGCATGCTATCTTTGAGCTATTTAGATGATTTGGCATCATTTAATACTTGATTTCAAAGCATGTAACATTTTCATATTTTCATGCATATCACTCTCTAATTGTGGTCTAAGAGTTGTGCATTATTGCCTCATTTGTGGCCTAGCATGTATGCCATCTTGCCTAGGTCCTTGAGCCTTTATCTCAGCATGTTTTGGTCTTTGTTTAGACCTAATTAAGCTCTGTCCATGGTTGGTTCAATCATTTGTGCCATGTATTGCATACCCCTTGTGTAGTCCCTTTAATGGCCGTGTGCCTTAGGCCCTCTTGCATGCTTTACTTGTGTTGTTTGAATGATTTGGCATCATTTCACACTTGATTTCAGAACCCTTAGTGTTGTCACACTTCCATGTTTATCGCTTCTCCATCATGCTTGAGAGTTGTGTTCTTAGGCCTAGTTGATAGGCCATTGCATTGATCATGCATGTCTTGCCTTTTTGTGCCTTTGTTTTGGTGTTATGGCCATTGTTTTAGGCATGGCTGAGGTTTACCCACATTCGATTTAAGTCCATTGAGCATTGTGTATGCTATGTTACATCGCATTGTGCATGTTATGTTGTTGTTTGCATTGTGTATGCGATGTTCTTGTTCGCATTATGTATGCCATAATCACATTGCATTGAGAATGCCATGTTATTCTTTGCATTGAGTATGCCATGTTGCATTGCATGCTGTTGCATACTTGTCCCTTGTAGTGCATGTTTACATGCTTGGGATGCATTGCATGTTTGCATGCTTAAATTACATTGCATTTCCATGTTGCATGTTGTTGCATTGTGTTTGGATTAGGTGTTAGCCCAAACACGGGAAACAAGGGACGTTTCATACTTGAAGTAATGAGACGTGCCTCAATTCTCGGTCGACGACGCTCTTGATTATACATGATAGAATTCTAGGCTTTATGTGTTTATGTGTGCATTCATTTCATATTAGATTGTGCAATTTGGCTTCTCGGCCATCATGTATCGAGATGCGTGATTGGTGGCCCGAGGGTCGAGAACCGCACTCCCTTGAGCTTATGAAATGATAGGGAGGGTGGTTGTGCATACATATGTTGCAAATACATTGCCATGCGCTTTCTTGCTCTTTGTTGCAGCAAACTGGAGAAGTGCAGCAAAAACTGGCCGGCCAGCCAGAAAAACTAGCTGGCCGACCACTTTTTCTGGTCTGCAGCAACAAAAAGTGGTCGGCCAGTGGCTGGAAACATCAACAACTGGTCGGCAGCCCCCCCACAGGTCCCCAAGGTGAGTTGGAAGCTTTCTGGAGCTTGGTGCAAAGTTCTGAAAACAACTGCAAACAGAGGCAAATCGGGGCATCGCGTTGGATTTCCGAACGAGGTGGCCAAGCATGCATGCACTCTTCTTCCTCTGAGGACATTGCTTTACTGCTTTCCTTAGCTAGTTTATGCTTTGGTTCTGTGCCTAAGTAGTTAATGCGTTTAGCTACTTGTTTGTGTTGTAATAACTAGTTAGTTAACTTGTAGGTTAATTAGCTTCGTTTTGTACTTAATTAATTAGCTTGTTAGTTAATTAATTTTGTGATGTAATAAGTAGTTTAATTAGCTTAGATTAGCTAGTTAGCTTCTTATTCGGACCCTCCGTCGAGAGGGCCAATTATTGTAATAAGCGTGCGTGTATGTGATGCATGTCTTCCAACCCCTATTTATTTCTCCCTTTTATTTAACCGCTTACGATGGTTAGTTTTAGGGCATATTTTGATTAGCATATCTTATGCTTGCATGCGTGCATCCATTCATTTGTATTGCATGCACCAGGCTTGGCGCATCATACTAACTGCATTGTATTTCAATTCTAATTTGAATACATGTACCAAGTTGCATTTCACATGCCATTCTAGATAGCCGAGCCTATCTTAGCTGCATTTTGCCTGTGTTGCATTAGCCATCTTAAAATGAACTAGGATCATACATGATTTTTAACTAGTTCTCTGTTTTGGCTCGGAGTACACTGTGAGTGTTTACGTTTTAGCATACTGCATGTGTGTTATTGATTGCCATGTTTAGCATGCTTACCATGAGGCTAACTGCTTAAGTGTTTAACTGCCTGAATGCCTGTGGGTGAAAGTTAGATTGCTTGAATTAGAACAATTCATCAAAATGCGAGTTTTTAGCCTACTTACGAATAGCAAACTTCAAACCGTTTTCAAACAAATGAACGTGCAATGTTTTGTTCCAACTTAGGTGATCTAGTCTATACTTGTATGCTGTGCGCATTACATAGTAATTCTAGATTAATAACCGGAATAAGAACACATGTGTTTTCAAAAATAAAATATCATGCTTAGTACAAGCCGATCTTTGATCGGGCAAGCAGGGGTGCTCATTGCATGACCTTCCTCTTTCGTACCCAAGTTCCCGAGCCGATGCAACTTTGGTGATGACGGACACGTGGCCTTAGGCACGAGTCAGGGTTTCCTAAATTTTTCAAAAAATAAAACATTTAGGTGGCGACTTTGTATCTGGCAAAGCAGTCCATGTTTGGCACTTCTTTACAAAAATCAGTTTTCCAAAACGATTTGCCAGATTTGGACTCTTTGGTGATTTATCGATCTCACATTGCACTTTGTGAGATTAGATTCAAAACCGTGACATTGAGTCCGAACTTGTAGTAGCCTAGAACAAAAAGGATTTCGCGCTCTCGCAAACGTGGAGCTGGAGAGTTCTCGGGGCACGTCTACATAATGAAGATAAAAAATATACCTGACACAACACAAAAACAAATGGACCTCAAAGAATAGGAAAATGCGTTTGTACCTTTTTGTGAGAACAGAAATTTTTGGGCAGCTACTCTCATTCTCAAAAGGTTTTAATTTGGCCTTTTTGTACCTTTTGGTGATTACCTAAATTATGTATCCAGGTCGTAAGTAAAGATGATTAAACTGTATGTGCTGAATTACCTAAAATTTTTTGTACATGTTGACAGCTTGGCATTTAGAACTTCTTTTTGTATATGTATAAAATAAAATAAAGTAAAGTAAAATATAGTATAATGTTTTACTAAACATGTTTATAACTTTTAAAAATAAACATGTTTACTCTTATCGTATTTACAGTAGGTTATCAAAATTTCTAGATTTATTGAAACATATCAGGACCTATGAATTAAACATATGGGGATGGATTGAAATTTAGTTTGGTTTGGATTTTGGATTTGAGTGGAAAAAATAGGGTATCACTTATTTCATAATGCCCCCAACATCTCAATTATTGTCACCAGGTCATCTCTTTTGCATGTCTATAAATAGCGCTACCCCCAGTATGATGTTTGTTCAAGTCATAACAATAGTAATATATCTACAATTATTATTATTATTAATTTTTTTATTTTATGAACAATGTCTTCAAGAGGTACAGGAAGTTCACGCCGTCAAAGAAATCCGAAAGTGTGGCTACTACCTCCATTTACTTATGACTATAAGAGGGAAAAGTATTCGAGTCTGAAGGATTATTATGCTGGTATCCGAGCAGCATAACTTTGGGGCACCGGTACCTCATCGTCGTTCATTGACCATGGCTAAATGAAATGTGAGTGACTATGAAAAAGCAGTTAGCAGAATTAAGAAGGAGAATAACAGAATGTTGATGCAAAGATGTCGACATTTCATGCTTTAGCTAGCCACCGAAATGGCAGAAGCAAGCAACAGAGAATTGACAGTGATTGAGCGAAATAATGTCTTAAACAATGAAAAATATCTCTCTAACTACTACATGTCAGATGAGGAATGAGAAATCAAACACCTTTATCTTTCATATATGTTTGTATGTTATGTCGTATCTTCGTTATTAGAGTATAAGACAATGTTGTTGTTCATCGAGCTTACGGATGTATTTCAACTATTTGTTATATGAACGTGAAGTTTATGAAATCACTACATTTATGAGTACACATGTCAAGATTCGTTACAAATTTCTCTTCTTATTGATAACTCATGTATAAGTATTGTAAAGCCATTACGATGAATGAAAACGTTTGGTCATACATGCAACCAAGTTCATTCAGTATCATCATTATATTCCACTTCAATAATGCATGAAATCATGAAAGCCTAGTTCAATTAGCGTTCTTCAAAATAACAATAACAGATAGAAAGCAAAGGTATTTGTTATTTGTAGAATTATAAGAACTATTCAAAAACTATTGAAATTTCTCTCTTCATTGATAAGTCGTGGATAAGCATTACAAATCCATTACAAGATAAATGGTTTAGTCATTCATCCAAACAATTTCATTCATTATCATCATCATCTGACATCTCAATATCATATTCATACATAGCATCCATGCTCTAGGTGAAGTACTGGTGCGCGTCATCTATTAACCCATCTTCCACACACTCATTTGCGGTCTTCATTAGTTCAGACTTTTGCAAACGATGAGTCATGCGATTAACTTCATCGCGGATACGATGCAATACCCTTTGCAACAACTATGGAGTGTTAGTTGGCATAGGCATAGCTAACCGGCGAGGAAATTTAATATTAACTTCACGACATAGCTCAATGAGAACATTTGCTCGAGTTATGCGAAATTCCCACTCACCTCTCATGGTATTGACGGTGGCATGTGAGTAACGCAAATTTGGATTTAATGGGTATTGAAGTTCATCTCCATCTGCAACCCAATGGCGACCCATTATTGAATATAAATCAACCATCGTATATCTCATGATGATATCGTTCGAAATAACTATAAAACTTTTGTTGTGGTATGATGCGATATTTATACCACATATACACAGTTTTTGTAACATGCGCAAATTCAAAACGGAGATGGACACAAGTATTCATGTTTTATAAACTCTAAACTCACATGCCGACAATGAAGTACTGATACTTCAGGAAGTTCACATGGTAGCTGTATGTTTGAAATTATTGTAAACAACTATGCATCAGAGTTGTCACGTCAACTTTTCTGACCTGAACAACTATGCATCAACTTTATAGGAGTTGTCACTTTGACTTTTATTTACTACTGAGTGCATATCTGAAGGTTTTAAGTAAAGTTCAAATCCGCTTAGAAATTTAATTTCACTTTTCTGCTTACAAATATAATTCAATTTATTTTGCCTTGACAATATATTTAATTTCACTTTTCACCTTACATATTTAATTTAATTTAATTGGAGAAATTTAACTAATTTAATTTCAAGTTAACTATGTGTTGATTTAAGTCGGTGTTGTCTACATACTAGGCTAACTTTTATCTGTAACACTTTCAAGTTCTATACATCGAAAAACCCATTCATTCTAACTCTACTACAAATTAAACTTCAATACATTCTAACTCTATAATATTTTCTCTTCAAGGTTTATGAATCTATTTGGAGCTGTATAAGGTGACTTTTTAAACACAAATGGTCTAATTATTTTGTTGTTTTGTTCTGACACCTTCTCATCCCATTATGAATTGCAGAAATTCACATGGGCACAGTAGCTATGGTACGATAATAAATTGTAGCTTGGCGCAGTGATACGTCCAACATTTCTCAGTGATGCAGTGACTTTAACAGACGTAATAAATTGTATGCTTTGTTTTTTCCTCAGATGCTATGTGACTTTGTGTAGCGATGCAGTGATGCATGTGACTTTTTTCCTCAGATGCAGTGATGCATGTGACTTTATGTAGTGATGCAGTGATGCATGTGACTTTGTGCAGTGATGCAGTGATGCATGTGATTTTATGCAGTGATGCAGTGATGCATGTGACTTTCTGACTTTGTAAATTATATACTTTGTGACTTTTTTCCTCACATGCAGTGATACATGTGACTTTGTGCAGCGCGACTTAGATACTTTGTTTTTTCCTCACATTTCAGAATTCATCTAAGTCACATTAATACAACCACATGGCAATAGTGTTGACAAACAACTATATAAAGGACTGAAGGAGTGATGGTAAACACACAACCTTTCTACTCAGTTCGCCCTAGGAAACTATCGTTTATCTATTGAGAAAAAATCAAATGGAGTATAGATTCACGGCAGGGGGTAGGAATCGCAAAGGTGAGAGTTCACGACGAGGAAGAGGAATGAGAAGGGGACTCGTAGGGGGTAGGAACTTCGAAAGAGGTGAGAGTTCATGCCGAGGAAGAGGAACGGGAAGGGGAAGTAGCGATGCTAAAGATGAAACACCATTTACTTTGTTAGATGCCTCTTGTGCTTATCATGATAGGTTTGGGAAGCGACATTTTGTTATGTCCAAGTACTATCGAGATCCATGTAGTTTCGTAGAGGATCCATCTGATAATCAAACAGGATATGGTTTAGCAGACGTTAGACTTCTGAAGTGGCCCACACTATTTATAGAGCGAGTGCAAATGGAAAGATTATGTCGGGAAAATCGACTGAAAGTGTCGAAAGCACGTTTAGTTCAGATCCAAAAAGAAGATCCAGATAATGTTGATCAACTATATGAAAGACTTCGACGTGAGATTTCTCAAATGCGCCGTAGGTCAGCCCGCGATATGAAACTATCTATACTTAAGTCGGATGCCAAGAAGAACGGAACATCACCAAATATTGCGGCTATCAAGGACGATCCTGCACTTCTCTCTGACCCTGAGCTCTCTGATTGTTCGGACTCTGAGATTGTCGATTTGAGCAAGGATTAGGCGTTTATCTGTCTACTAAATTATATTAGGTTATCCATAATTATGTGTTGTGTGTGCTAAAATAACTCTTCTGACAATGAGTTTGTGAAAGGTTTGTCTAATATTTGCCTATGTAACTGTTAAGTATTGTACTCGCCGCTTTATTTTGTGTACTATGTTATGTTGAATGTTTCCATAAATTATTTTTGTAGGATAGTTATGTTTGAACTAGTTACAGCGTTCTAAAGTGTTATAAGTGTTATAGATGTTATAGTCATACCTTTATTTTGTTTTCATGTTCGTAGTAGCAATAAGCAAATTAGATACTTTGTATATGCTGTGTAAAGTTTTATTTAAATATTTCTTGGCAACAAAAATTTAAGAAAACAACAAATATTTAGTTTTGAAAATTCTGCAAAAGTAGGCTTAGTTTGGGAAATAAATTAGTATAGGAGCTTAGTTTGGAAAAAGTCCCGACAAAATCTCTCCGAAACTGCGCAAAATGTTCTCTGGGGAGGGTGCGTGTCTCGAGGCCATTATTTTCTTCTTCTTTTTTAATTTTTAATTTTTAATTTTTTTTTGTTGTTTTATTTTTGTCCATCATCGATCTTTTTTAAATTATATTTGAATTATATAACAAAATAAAAATTTAATTTAAAAATTTATATTTAAATAACAATTTAAAAAATATCAGGTAAATTAAGCAAATATTTAATTTACATTTTTTAGACAATTCACTACTCTTTAGACAATGCGTGTTGTTTATTTTTAAAAAAATTTATGTATAAATTATTTATGTAAATATCAAATTGATCTGATAATCGTACATATAATTTTCTCATTTCTAAAAAAAAATAATGGATGCGAAACATAATTTCAAAATTACATAATTTATTTTTAAATATTAAAATAATAAAATTTGGTAGTTAAGATTGTTTATCAATACGATATTTTATATGAATAATTTATATATAGAGATCTACAAGATGACTGAGTGAATTATAGAATGTGGATTAAATAATAATAATAATAATAATAATAATAATTAACAGTTGTGATTTGGTTGCAATTTAAAAGCGTGGTTACGAACCACGTTTTTTGTAAAAATCAAATTTTATTTAAAAGTGTGGATGATAACCACACTTTGTTCACAAAATAGTTTTCTTTAAAAGCATGGTTAGGAACCACGTTTTTTTCACAACACAGATCTCCTTAAAAGTGTGCTTTATAACCACGCTTTCTTAATTAAAAGCGTGCTTTGCAAAAACGTTTTTATGATTTTATAAATTCACCACGCCTGCAACAGAAATATTGTGAAAGCGTAGTTTCAAATAATGTTTCAGCTTATTTTAAGAATTCCGCTAAACTAAGCCTATTTTGAAAAATAGATTACTATTTTAGCTTATTTTTGGAAAAGGCCCGAACGACTGGCAGTTGTTTGAGTTAGCAGTGTTTTGGGTAGTGTATTTTTTGGTTTATTTATTTATTTTTGTTTTTAGTGAGTTTTTTTTTTAAAAAAAAATAATTAGATTTTTAAATTTAGCTCAACAAGATAAGCTGAAAAATTATATATTTTTAAAAAAAATTCAAAAAAGATAAAAATAAGTGAAAATGAGTAATCTTTTTTGGCTTATTTTCATCTTTAGTGGTTTTTTTTTTCTAATTTTTATTTTAAAAAATATAATTTTTAGATTTGTTTCGACGTGACAGACCCAAAAAGTAAAAAAAAATTTGACATAATTTTGAAAAAACACATTAAAGATAAAGGGTTCGTTTGGGAAGTAGGTTGATTTTTTTTACTTTTTTGGCTATTTTAACTTGGGGCTAAGAACCCTAGTTTGGAAAGAAATTTTGGCTTTTTTAGTTTTTTTGTGAAGGAAAAAATATAATGATTATGGGTTGGATGTGATATTTTATCTTATTGGGCCAAAAAGTCTATTTTGTTTTTTATGGCTAAAATAGCCAAAAAAAAAATCCCTAAGTTGGCCTTCCCAAACAAAGCCAAAAAAAAATTCAAAAAAAGAGCTCGTTTTTTTTTTTTTGGTTGCTAAAATGGGCCTATTAGGGTTCTCCCAATCGGATTGAGTCGGATGATGTCACGGATTGAAAAAAACAATACATTTATATTCATCCTTCGGACTATCAAAATCAAATTTTATGATAAATTGATTTGGGTTTTTGGATTTTAACAAATCAAGTAATATTGCCCAGTTGGGCTGCAACAAACCATTTGATTTTTGTGATTTGGGAGGGAAAAAAAGTAGGTATTTGTTTGGTTTAAATTTTTAAAAACTGTTTTTTAGCAATTTTTTTTTTAATATATTTTAGTTTTTTTTTTTTTAATACATCAAACCCAAACAAAAAGAAAAATATATTTAGTTTTGTTTTTACCGCAATAAACTTTTTTTCATATGTAAAAATTGATTTAAAATGATTCTAGAAATAATTTTTCAAATTTGAATTATGGGTAAATTATAGTATTAGTGCCTCTAATTTGAATAAAATTTTTACTTTGATTTTTGAATTTTAAACACTTTTAGCACCAAAACATAATATCTCAAGGCAGCAGCCATAATGTATGGAATTGCCAAAAATATGTGATATCAGCAAATGATCAAGGCAGGATTCCACATGCAATCACTTAACCAAACAAACGTAGGGAGAAAAAAAATAAATAAAAAATAATCAACGAAAAATACTTCTTATGGAAAGAAAATATTTTTTTTTACATTTGATGGTGGTGGGATGAAGGTGGTGGCAACAATAATAGTGGCAATAGTGGTGTTGTGGTGGATAGAATAACGGTAATAGTGTGGTGACATTAACAAGATTTTAATTCTGAAGAGTTTTTTATTTTTTAAAAATGAAAAATATTTTCTATTGATTTTCATTTTCTATTATACCAAATGTTAGAAAATAAAAAAATATTTTCTATTCAACCAAACGCAATATTAGTATAAATTGCCCTTAGAACATAGTTCCTACATAAATTTATTTATATATTTTAGTAGTTCACACATAAATTGAAACATCGAATTTACTCTTCCTATAGCTCTAGCATTTGGAAAGAAAAGACCCGAGCTGTAGTCCAACTAGTCATGAAGGACCATTTAAGTGCCAGTAAGAAGAGAGGTCTCAGGTTCGAGTAAATAGAGTAGCCTCAACCTACTGTGTTAATTTCACTCTATTAACCTACTAACATTCTACGGTAAGAGAGACCGACAAAATAAATAAAAATAAAAATAAATAAGTAAATTTGGAAAGAAAAATAAAATTGTGGCTCTAATTTTTGTTGCCATGTATATTAACAGTGTTGCAACATACATAATTTTCATGAACTTCATATTTTAGACCAGAATTAAGTACAACAAAAGTGTGCAAAAAGGATGGGAGTCCTTAAAAATACATTCCTGATTCAGAGGAGCATAAGCTAATTTAGCTCGAGTTTCTGCTTCTCTGTCGACAAAAGAGAGTTGGAGGTGGTGGTTGAAGCTACCAGCTAAACCAGAGTCTGGTTCATCGCCTTCTAGGTGTTCTTCCTGCTTAGAGAGTTAGGAGCATTTACCGAGTCAGATTCTCGTTAAAACAGCTAAATTCTAAATTAACCATGCCCAGACCAAATACAAAAACAAAAAGGGGTTCACAGAGCAAGCTTGAAATATATCATGAGAAAAATAGTCCCACCAAAAGTCTTATCCTTCTAACAGCACTTAACGATCAAGAAGTTCAACCCATCGGGATAGACAAAACAGTATATCCCATAAAGCTGTTCCATGCTACAAAAATAACCAACTATTGAGCCATCGAGCCAAGTATATAATCTTGATTTTCACTAAGAAAACATAACCACAGCACGGGGTGAGCCTCTTGGGAAGCTCAATAATCTTTGTGCTAGTCGTACAAATTCTTGTGATACAGAACACGTCGAGCATGGCTCGTAACCTGACTTTTCTGTTTTGATTACCATCTTCTCTAGCACTTTTGCATTCTCAAGCAGAAATTGCACAAGAGGAAGCACAAATCCTTCACAAACTTCCCGGAAGCCGATGATCTTACTAGTCTTTAGACGCAGCAACCGGCACTCGAAAATCCTCTTCTGTGATGTCCAGTAGTTCTCTCCATCAAAGTCATAGGAATTGAGAAAACTTGAGGAAAGTGGAAACTACAGCCAACACTTTAGTTACGATGCAATTTATTGATAATTCCACTGCAAAGTAAATTATCAAATGTCAACTGCACCTGCGTTTTGGTGAAAAAATAATGAATAATTAAAAAACACTCATCATCTTCATATTGTTTTCTTCTTTTATGCAAACATATCTTTTTAATTCAAAAACATTTTTTCCATTGTTTATTTTTGCCAAATTAATTTTTAGTATTCTTCAGAAAACCTATTTTAAAAACGAAACCAAACAGAAATATCTATGAAAGGATTTGTTAACATGATTCCAAACTTACGAATAAAAAAAAAAGTACAGGAAAGGAAACGTCATCCTCAAAATAAAACAAATTAAAGAGAGAATATCTAGGAACATAACTCTAAAAAATAAATTCACTTCAAACCTCTACAATGACCTTTTTAAATTCTTTCAGATGAGACCTATTTGGAAATTTTAATTAGCTGAAAAGAAATTAATCAAAAGTTACTATAAAGTGAATTTCCTTCCAAATACATGTCAATGAGTGAATGCATGTAAAGAGAGAAATGGGGAAACAGTTTCGGAAAACTTACCCTTTGGTCGTAAAGGGCACTCATATCCACAATTAGTGTCTCTAGACAAGATGAACTTTGTAACAATGAGCGAATGCATGTAAAGAGAGAAATGGGGAAACAGTTTGAAAAACTTACCCTTTGATGGCAAAGGGCACTCATGTCCACAATTAATGTCTCTAGAGAAGGTGAACTTTGTAGCAGTCTTGCTATGCCGGGGATGTCAAATTTCATGATGTGTGTATGGAGTGTTAAAATTCTGCAGCTTGACGTCGGACAAGGCAAACATTTCACTTCTGCAATCGACAAAACCTTAAGAATGAAAGAATCAAATAGGTTAATGCCGATTTGGGAAAACAATGCTATTCATGATTGCTTTGTTTGGAATAAATTGCAAGCAACTTTTTGCAAAGTAAAATCTGCATAAAGTGTTTTGTAAATGAAGTTTCAGGCTTTTTTTTTTTTTTTTTTTGATGATGATGGGATAACTTAAACCGGTCCACTTTGTTATCTAATCCAAGGCCTTATGAATATACTCCGGATATGAACAATCACCCGCAAACCACACATTGGTTAAGCCCAAGGAATTACCCCATAATGGAGTTCCCATGTTCAACCCCTCAACCATTGGGTCATTCATGTGTGAATGAAGATTTCTTGTTTAGAGTTGCCAATGTATCATGGAAGCACATGATATTGCACTTCTGTAAACCAAGAAATCGGCAATAATTTTTCAAATTTGTTTCAAGTTTATTGACCTCATCACTATTTGGACATCATAGAGATGTGGATGAGGTAGTTGAGAACCTCCTCACTGGTCCCAGTCTAGGAATTCAAGATAATATTGTCCTTGCCTCTGAGTGCCAGGAGGGAGATGAGAACATTGCAGATGGAAGGATTGACACAGGGAGTTGGACCACAATTTTTACTGAGCGAATGCTTGGCAGGAGAAAAATAACTTTTCCAATGAAGATCATGGTATGGAATTGTCGGCGAGCTGGTATTGATCAGTTTCTCCGCACTACGATCTAATTGAGAGTCACGACCCTCTAATGTTATTGTTGCTTCAAACCCAGGTGTCTGGCATTAGGGCCGATGAATCGTGTTTAACAAGGTTGCGCATGTTGATGCGGTTGTCTTCTCATGAAAATTTTGGATTTTTGGAGGGATGAATTGGTGGAGGTGGAGGTTCTCCCCCACTTATTTCAGATGTTGAATGCCATTATCAAAAGGAATAGTGAGATGGATTGGTTGTTTACTGCTATATATGCTATCTCTAATCCCTCTTCTAGAAAGGAGCTTTGGGAATACCTTGCTGGAGTTGTTGGGGATTTGAAGCTCACTTGGACGGTGGCTGGTGATTGGAATGAGGTAAGAGGTAGCAGTGAGATGCAATGCACCAGTTAGCCAAAATTGCAACAAGTTCATTCAGTGTTTAGATTGGTGTAATTTTATTGATCTGAGGTTGTGTCAGGGCCTTCCTATCCTTGGGTCAACTCCAGGAGAGGTTTGAATGCAACACATGAGACTTGAACATGCCAGTGTACAATCCTAAATGGAGTGAACAATTTCCTAAGGCATCGGTTAGGCACCTCCCTCATACGCATTCAGATCATTGTTCAATGTTAATTTCCTCGGATGTTATTCAACCACCTAAGTCTAATTGTCCCTTCCGCATGGAGTTTTGTGTGGTTTGTTCACCCATCTTTTGAGATGAGGAAAATCGGACGAGCTGAATATCACCCAAAGCATTGATAGATTTACAAAAGCTTCTAATGATTGGAATAGAACAGTTTTTGGCAACAAATTTCAAAATAAAAGATGAATTATAGTGAGACTGGATGGAATTCAAAAAGCACTGGGACAACAAAGTTGTTGGTTCTTGGAAGAACTTGAAAAGCAGCTAATGTAGAAATTTTTATATTTTGATGCAAGAAGAGATATTTTGGTATCAAAAGTCCTGGTCGAAATGAGTGGAGTTGGGGGATTGTAATACAAAGTTCTTTTATTCCACTATGCTGATCAGAAGAAGGAAGCATAAAATTTTGTTCATTAAAATGGGGGATGGAACATGGCGTTCCAATGAGAAGGAACTAAACGGGATGGCTGTCATTTATTTTACGGAGCTTTATGAAGCTAGGCGGTAATCTGGAAATGATGTGAGTTGGATCTACAACTGACTACAAGGAAGGGGTCTCAGTGAAGATCAATATTGGCTAGCACAACCAGCGTCAATGGATGAGGTGAAACGGGCTTTGTTTTGCTATGGGGGGATTTAAGGTGCCAAGACCGGATGGGATTTAGCCAATTTTGTGTATGCAGTGATACATTTTGTTGACTCAGCAGTTAACCTCATTAAATAATTGGCTTATCCACAAATACATATATCGCTGCATACACATCACGAGTCATAAAAGTTCAAGATTTGGGAAACCTTACCGATGAAATAAGATGTACAACAATGCACACATTTCTAGAGGGCTAAGGCATCAGTACTGTTTGAGGAGTTATTTACCAAACCCGAGTTCCTTAAGAAATTATTTCCCAAATGCAAGTCGTTTTGAACTTAATTCTGAAACTCATGTTGTTTCATGAACTCGGGTTATGAAAACACCATCTCACACCTAAAGTTGTGCTTTCAATAAGTTAATTTAAGTCGTGTTTTCAAAACACCAATTTAAGCATAAAGTCATGTTTTCAAAATACAACTTCACAAGACAACATGAGTTTGGAGTTTGGGAAATACGTTCAAAAGTGTTTGGGTTTGTGAAATAAGTTTTAAAATCGTGTGGGTTTGGTATAAAATATATATATATAAAATAAAAGAAAAAACTCAGTGTATGTGTCAAACAAAATGCAAAGAAATTAGACAAACCTGGATACACCAATTTCCCAATTGAATTTCCTTAACATGTTGAAGTCTCTCGAGAAGTTCTCCCAATTGGTTACGCTGCTTTTCATAATCATCAATGATGTCTTGACCAGAAGTGTCATCAAATGTAAAACCAAGGTGGGCTAGAACAAGAGAAGAGACATTTACCAACCGACACTTTATTAGGCAGAAATGCCCCAAAAGTTTCAATGACTGAAGATTTGGAGCTGAAATTTCCAGCATAGATTCATCAGAATTTCTGAACACAAACACTATCACCAACCTTTTCAGACTTGTTGAATTGATATCCAAACGGCTGGTGCCGGAACATGAATTTATTTTCAAGAATTCCAAAACCGGACAACCTGATAGTATTTTTACAATCATTTCATCACTCAATAGCACATACTCAACTGATAGACTCTTGAGTGATCTCCAGTTAACATCACCACTTGGTGCGACAACACAATTCAATACACTCAAAATTGCCAATGATGAGTTGGTGAATAGACGCTGAGGCAATCTGTGGCCATCAGGCTCTAGTATTGTAGAGCATCCTAAACGTAAATGAAGGTCTTCCACATTGTTTAGTGTTGCGAAGCGAATCCAAAGGTTAACATCACGGGCAAAACACTTTTCGTACGACCAGAAGTCGAGTACAAACTGTTTAACGTTGGAGCACCTGCACATAAGTAAGGTGTGATTGACAAAGGCCACAAATTTACGGATGTCATTTTCTTCAAAATCTTGGTTCTCAAAAACAAGTGTTGATCCAGAAGTCCAGAGGTTTTGCCATCTTTTTGATAATGCACCAGTTCTTACAACATCTTTCATGGGCAAGAAAGACAAAATGTGAAGGAGCACCCTATCACTCAAGGTGCTAATTCGGTTTCGTCTTTGATCCCTTGGCCGTTTGGATATGGGCAGTGGTGGTATGTCAAATAGAAACTTTTTAATTCTTTCTTTTTCTTTTCCTTTTCCTTTGCCGTTGCACTCCTCCTCATCCTCCCCTTCTCTTCTTCGCCCTCCATCTCCTTCAATTTCTCCTTTATAATCATTGATTCTCTCTTTGCCCCCCTCCTCCTCTTCAAATTCATCAAATTCTTTGGTATTTGTGCAACCACCAGAATAACAGATACTTTCATGGTCTGACACATTGGTTTTTTCCTTCATGGTTTCTCTTCTTTGGTACACCTTCATGGTTTCTACATAGTAGGCGAAATAAAAACATATGTATATATATAGACAGGGACATATACGAGAGAGAGAGAGAGAGAGCAAAAAATCATAGTCAAAGCATATAGCCTTAACAAACAGAGCAAACCATGAAAGGGATGGGGCTTTGGGAAGACTCCTAGCAAAAGCTACAGCTACTAGTTAAAAAAGTTTGGATAAATTACAAATACATCGCCTGAGATTTGTTTAAAATATGGATTGTCCCCTGTAGTTTGAAAAATTACAAATACCTATTGTCATAATTTTTTATTTAACAGAAGTAATTGGAAAAATAAAATTTATAACTGTCCTCCGATATAATAATAAGATTACTCAAATTATTAATTGAAATAAATTTCTGATATAATAAAAAAATTTAATAGACTTGATGATTTATTAATCAAATGAGTTATTTATTATGAAATTGAAAACTTCAAGGGACCTGATGTAATTTTCAGAATTACAGAAGGCAATTTATATTTTGAAAAAACCTCGAGGGGTGTATTTGTAATTTGCCAAAAAGTTATAATGAGAACTCGGAAATTCATATAGAGTCAAAGCATAGAGCGGGCATCTCCAATCTTTGACTCAAACCTATATAAATTTAAATTTGGGTAAAAATCACTCAAAAAGCCCTCAACTATTTGACCCAAACTCAGTTTTCCACAAATTTTTACCCTAATTATTTTGGGGATATTAAATTTACCATTCTTCCTTTAGCAAAGCTTTTAATCAAATTTATGAGTTTGTCTATTGAAGTGGTTCATATCAAATAAAGTATTTACTCAAATTTGAGTAAAATTTTGAGCAAGGACTGGAGATGGCACAAATGGACAGAGTAAAATATGAATGAAAGGGGTTTTGGGTAGTCATCTAGCTAAAAATTTATAATGGATGAAGAAATGGGTGTTCAGGATTTGGCCGGTTTTCAAGCTACTAGGCCTCATCTGGGACTAAATATTTTAGCATTTAACCAAAAAGTCAAAAAAATTTATCACTTCACTCTCTATTTTTTTTTTTAATATCTTCTCGTAAAAAGTCAAAAATTACTAAGACTGTCTGTTTCCAAACCAGGCATAAGGTAGTGTTTGGTTCAGTGTAATGAAATGGAATGAATGATCATTCAATCAAATTGTTCATTCCTACGTTTGGTTGACTAAAAAATAATAAAACTTGTAATTCAAATGGAATCATCATTTACTACAGAGGAGTATAAGAAATGACCATTCTATTCCATCTCATTTCAGTCAACCAAATGGAGCAAAAGAGCCTGAAAGGCACAAAGAGAGAAAGGGTTCAAGCACAAACAAAACCCAGAAAATGCAGCAAATTTTGGGTGAATTTCGATAACCAGAAATGTAAAGAATTAGATAGAGAGAGATGATGGGTTCAGAAAGCGAAAAATCAAAGCATCAGAGCACTATTTTGAGATTATAAACCGAAATAACTAATGGAAAACAACTGAAAACCCCAAAACCCTTGAATAGGAGAGAGCAGTTTATTCATACCTCAAAAATACGCCTTGGCTCTTGTATTTTGGTAACCCAAAAAACACACAGGAAATTGCTGAGAAAACGATGAACCAAAACGATCAAGTAAAATCATTCACTTTGTTTGATTAGAGTTTTTTTTTCAAAAACACTTTTCAAAAAATTTTATTTTCTTATTTTTTGTGATTTTTTATTTTTACTGAATTTTGAAAATATTTTTAGTATTTTTTAAAATTTTTAGACATACCTAACATAAATATACTTAAAAAGTAAAAATTTTATAAAAAAATCTTTTAAAAATTCACTAAATACCCTAAATACAAAAAAAAAAAAAAAACGAGAATTCAGTATATTTTTTTATATTTTTATGTATTTATTAATTTTTTAAAATATTTTTTTACAAATTTTTTACTTTTTAGATACATCTAAGTAAGGTGCATTTAAAAAAGTAAAAAAAAAATTTGTTTAAAATTTTTAAAAATATTTACTAAAAAAAATATGAAAACTAAAAAGCTCAATTTTCAAAAAACTTAATCCAGAAAACTCAAACCAAACACACTGATTAGTTTGGGAAGAATGGATTTGGTGGATTTGGGACTATTTTAGTCAAAAATAAATAAATAAAATAAAATAAAATATTTTTTTTAATTTAATAAAATAAAATATTATAATTCATAATCATTATAATTTTTATCTTATAAAAAGTTTAAAAGGTTAAAAAAATCTTTTTTAAATGAGACTTTTTAATTCCAGACTAAAATAGTTAAAAAGTTAACCCGCTTCCCAAACAAACCTTAAGTGTCATGCTCTTTTATTAATAAATTGGGTTAATTACACTAATAGCCCCTATAGTTTGGAACATGTGTCACTTTAGTCCCTGACTTTTCAATTGTGACACATTTGACCCTGAATTTTGAATCTTATTCCAAATAAAGATAATTGAAAATATCATTAGATGTTTCAAGGGTAAAATCGTCAATTTGATAAAATATAAACTAATTTGACAAAAATAAATGTCAAAAAAATATTTTTAATTTTTTAAAAATTATTTTTATCCACCAATGATAAAATTATGTAAAATTAATAAAAATTACATGATTAATTTTTTTAAATTAATTTTACATGATCATCATCCAAACACATAATAAAAATTAATTTGGTAAAATAAATAAATAAATATCTAAAAGATTTATCAATTTTACATAATTTTATTTTTAGTAGGTAGAAATAATTTTTAAAAATTTAAAAATATTTGTTTAACATTTATTTTTGTCAAATTAGTTTATATTTTATCAAATTGACAATTTTACCCTTGAAAAATCTAATTATATATTCAATTGTCCTTATTTGAAACAATATTCAAAATTCAAGGTCAAATGTGTCATAATTGAAAAGTCAGGGACCAAAGTGACACAAGTCCCAAACTATAGGGACTATTTGTGTAATTTGCCCTAATAAATTATAAGGTAAATTACAAACACATTCTGAGTTTTACTTAAATTATAAATTATTCCTTATAGTTTTATAAATTATATTATGTCCTATAGGTTTATAATTTCATAACAAATAGTTCTTTTTATTAATAAATTATTAAGTTAATTAACAGTTTTTAATAATGTTAAAATTTTATTTCAATTAATAAATTAGATAATTTTATTATTATATACGTGAACAGTTATAAATTTCATTTTTTTAATTAATTCTGTTAAACAAAAAATTCTGATAGTGAGGTATTTGTAATTTTTCAAACTACAGGAAACAATTCGTATTTTAAGCAAATCTTAAAGAATGTATTTGTAATTTATCCTAAATTATAAAGTTAACCCGTGCCATGTGGGAGCTAAATATACTTATTTGCTTTAAAATAATTTTTTTTTAAAATTTAGTTAAATTATTTATATTTATATTAAAATATTTAAAATAATTGTTAAATTAGAGAAAAAAGAAATAATAATTTAAAATTTAAATAATGATTCTAATTATTTATTTTAATAATTTTAGTTGTATTGTTTTGTTTCATAAAAGCGTTATTTAAATCAATACTTATACTAATTTTAAATAAATATTTTATGTGTATTTTAATAATTTTAGCTCTATTGTATTATAAAAATGTAACTTACATAAATATATATATAACAAATTTCATAAAAATAAATATTTTAATATTTAATATTTTTTTAAAAAGTAGAATAAAATTAATTGATAAAATATTTTCAATATGTATAATTCTATTAAGTTTTGTTTATGGGTAATTAGATTAAATAAAAGTCTTTTAAATATTAAATTTTAGAAATAATTTTGGTAAGGGTATTGATCTAAAATTAATTTTAATAAAAAAGAAAAAAAAGAAAAAGAAAAGGAGATAAGCTACATAGGAGAGAGAAAAAAAAGTTAAAAATAAATAGTTTTTTTATTTATTTATTTTGATAATTTTAGTCCTATCGTTTTATAAAAGTCTTATTTAAATCAACACATATAATAATTGTAAATAAATTATTTTGATAATCTTAGTCCTGTATTCTTCCATCATCTAACACAAAATTATAAGTCTCACATTTTGCACTAATCACAACACCACAGAACACCAAGCAAACCTATATTTCTAGGTTTAATAGGACTCTATTGTTTTTATCAAGGGCAAATTACATAAATAGTCCCTATAGTTTGGGGCTTGTGTCACTTTGGTCCCTGACTTTTCAATTGTGACACATTTGACCCTGAATTTTGAATCTTGTTCCAAATAAAGACAATTGAATATATAATTAGATTTATCAAGGGTAAAATTGTCAATTTGATAAAATATAAACTAATTTGACAAAAATAAATGTCAAACAAATATTTTTCAATTTTAAAAAATTATTTCTACCTACTAAAAATAAAATTATGTAAAATTGATAAATCTTATAGACATTTATTTATTTATTTTACCAAATTAATTTTATTATGTGTTTGGATGATGATCATGTAAAATTAATTTTAAAAAATTAATCATGTAATTTTTATTAATTTTACATAATTTTATCATTGGTGGATAAAAATAATTTTAAAAAAATTAAAAATATTTTTTTGATATTTATTTTGGTCAAATTAGTTTATATTTTATCAAATTGACGATTTTACCCTTGAAAAATCTAATGATATTTTCAATTGTCCTTATTTGGAACAAAATTTAAAATTCAGGGTCCAATGTGTCACAATTAAAAAGTGAGGGACCAAAGTGACACAAGTCCCGAATTATGGGGACTATTAGTGTAATTAATCCTTTTATCAATTATTATCTAAAAATAATCAAATTATTAATGACTAAACGAGATCAAGAAATTACCCCTTACCTGCAAAATTATAGAAGATCTCCTTTAAAATCCAATCAGTGTGTTTGGTTTGAGTTTTTTGAATTAAGTTTTCTGAAAATTGAGTTTTTTAGTTTTCGTATTTTTTTGTTTTTAGTGAATATTTTTAAAATTTTAAACATTTTTTTTTACTTTTTTAGATGCACCTTACTTAGATGTATCTAAAAAGTAAAAAAATTGTGAAAAAATATTTTTAAAAAGTAATAAATATATAAAAATACAAAAAATGTACTGAATTCTCATATTTTTTTTTTATATTTTTGGTATTTAGTGAATTTTTAAAAGGTTTTTTTCAAATTTTTTTTACTTTTTAGGTATATGTATGTTAGGTATGTTTAAAAATTAAAAAAAATTGCTTAAAATATTAAAAAAAATTTAGTAAAAACAAAAAAATACGGAAAATAAAAAAGTAGAATTTTCTGAAAAGTATTTTTAAAAAATGATAACCAAGCATAGTGAATAATTCCATTGAATTGAGTAGGATTATATTTGTGATACTATATTAGGAATATCAATGAACCCAATTATTACAATTGCTCAAAACACCTTTCTTTAACTTCATGGCCATTCTCATGGAACACCTAATAATTTTACTTCGGTGTGGTCGATGTGGTGTTAACTTAAAAAGCTCATAATTAAATGAAGTTAAAATATATATTTTTCAATTTTAAGATAATAATTATTATTTTTAAATTTATTTAAATTGTTTTTGTTTAATAAGCTACAAGTAGAAATTACACCAAAACTCTTAAATTAAAATAAGATATAAACAATTTGTTTAATCTGCACCAAACACTTGCACTTAGGGATGATCATTTTCTTCTGTTCTACCCTGCGTAAGTTTTCTCCACCCTAATGAGAAAGTGTGACGGGAGCGGATTTTACTTTTCTCACCTCATTCACTTGATTCCGCTCTGATTATATTTATTTATATGCATAAAATATTTTTTACTATAATAAAAACTAAAACACTAAAATATTATAATTCATATATAATTATACTTATTTATTTTTCATCTTATTTTTTATAATTATAAGTATAAATTATTATTCGTAATATATAATATATCTATAATTTTTATTAATATTCACATTCTTTGCCTAGCCCCTGCCGACAAGGTGGGGACTAGTTACCACAAACCTGGTCTAAACCCTGCTTGTGGCCATCACTTCCCCTACTGTACCAAGCACTATGCAAGTTCAAACTACATAGTTTTGGGCTATTTAAAAATTAGAAAATTTTATGGAACAATATGGCTTATTTGGTAATTTTTGACTTTTTATAAAAATATACATAAAAAAATGAAAAAGCAATAACTTATAGCAAATAAGCTAATAAATAACTTATTTAGTTGATTGCCAAACCACCACTAACTAGAGCTAAAAACAAGTCAAGTTCAACTCAATTACAAGCATTTGAGCTCGTTTCGTTATAAATTAATTGGAACATAACTTGAGCTCAAAGCTTAAAAATATTAGAGGGGAATCAAACATTTTTATAATTTGAACATAACTTGAGCTAAAAGCTTAAAAATGACTTGAGCTCGGCTCGTTGGAACATAACATTTTTATAATTTAAGGAATTAAAGTAATAGGTTTTTATAGTTTAGGGGATCTCTATATAAATAATCCTTTAAGTTATAACAAGGGTTGTACAAAATACCATCAAATTCACTAAAAGCACACCGATCCACACCGTTCTATCCTCTACGTTTTATTCGCACCGTTTTCTCCTCACCATTTTTTAAAGTTTTATTCGCTAATTAATAATTTGTCTTCGAAATAGCGTCCGCTTTGCTGTAGTTAATACATATGTATTTTTTAACCTCTAATGAAATATCATAGTAAAATTGAGGGTGAGAGATTTAAGATATGAAATTTGTTGCAAATTAATAGTTATATATGTGAAACATATTGTGCAAATTAGTATTATATATTATGTAAATGTTTGATAATTGGTTAAGAATATTTTTCAATCGCCAATTCTCTCAAACTGCCCAAACAACGATTTAGTTATTTGACAATTCAATAATTTGCCATTTGGTTTATAATTGGACTCTCAAACTGTCCGAACCACACTACGCACACCCTTAATTATAACAAACACCCCTAAATGGAAAAATTCTATTGTGGTCCAAAGACACCAAACTTTGCCCCTGACCAATCACAATTTACCATGTCCCTGTTCCTTAATCAATTAACACAAAATTATGAATCCTACACTCTCCACTAATTACAACTCACCTAAGCCACCATGTGGCCATGTCTAAAGATCACCAAATAACTTCTCCCTTAAACAGGTACAAAATCTCAATTCAGTCCAATCCAACCCTCGTCCAACCAACTTCTTCCTTAAACGGATACAAAATCTCAATTCAGTCCAATCTAACCTTAGTCCAACCAAGGGCAACATATTTATGCCAGATTGTTTACATAGAGACCTCTTTAATTATTGAATAATATCACTTTAACTTCCTGAATTATACAAACATACATATAGGTCTTATAAATTATTGAGAAGTATCATTTTACTCCTTAAATTCTAAAATATACAAATTGACCCATTAAACTATTGACATGTTTCATTTTGACCCATTCCATTAAGGAGTCCTACTGGTACGCTTTTATAGTTTAGGGAGTCCATTTGTTTGTTTTTATAATTTAGGGGGTCAAAATGATACTTCTCAATAATTTAAGGGGTCTATTTATATGTTTTTATAATTTAGAGAGTCAAAGTGCTACTTTTTCAATAATTTAGAGAGTCCTTGTGTACATTTATGCCTAATAAGTAGGGGTAGATATTGGTCTGTTGGCCTACCCAACCCGTCCGGCCCAACCCTATTTTTTAAGGCTTTTGGAAGATTGTTTTAGTCAATAGGATCGGGCTAGGACAACATTTTTAACCCGATATATTAATGGGTTGGGTTTGAAATTTATATTTTTAACCTAGTCTGGCCCGGCCTAGTCCGCTATTAAATTAATTAATTATAATATATTAAAAAAAATTGAAATCTAAATTTTATCTTTATTAATTTTATTGAAAATCACATTTATAATGATGTGTGATTGGATTTATTTAAGAAATCATTCAATTTATACACAAAATATTCCAATTTATAATTATGTCAATATATTTATTTAAGAAATATAATGTGTGATTGAATTTAATCATGGAACGATTTAATTGTTTTTTAACATATAACTCAATAGTTGGGCTTGAGATTTATAATTTCTTTTTTTAAGCTTGACTTGGACAAATATAAAAGAACCAATGTTACCAACGAAGGTGGACCTGAGTAGAAAGGGCTCTGGTCGCTTAAGCAAGTGGTCTCGGGTTCGAGCCCTTGTGGATGTAGAAAACCTTCTTGCGAGAGGTTTGTGCCTTAGCGCTGATCGTACCTCGGAGGATTAGTTTTGGACAAAGCCCAAAGATACCTTGGGAAACTTAAAAAAAAGAAAGACCCGATGTTAAGACCAAACTGACCTTTAACAAATACAAAATCCTTTATTATGCATTTTGGTTTTTTCTTAAAGCTACTATCACCTCTTTATTTTTTAATAATTTTTTTCGAAAAAAACACAAAAAAATTCATCTTTTAACCTACTAGCCATAGCCCTATATATAGTGCCCGGCTAGTGTCCAAGCTATAGCAGTATTGAACAGCAACAAACAACCCTAGTTGAGCACTTGTTGTCGTCTCTGTTTTTAACTCACCGGCGGTGCCAAAACCCTGTCGGAAAGCAAAGACAAAGATCAAGAAGACTACATTGCTTTCCATTATCGAACCTGTACGGGAAAGAGATTCACCTTCACGTATAATCCTGTTGATCAAACCTGTGTTCCTCTGCACGTCGTCGTTCTATCACCTGAAAACTCAAACTTGAGCTGGCCGGCGGGTGTGTGCCGGAAAACCCCTCCGATGCCTAAGTCAGTAAGCAAGACAAATAGGCAAAAGCTCAATGTAGTCAGGGAGCAAAAATTGCATTACCTCTTCTTAGGTGATATTGGTGAGCTTATATAGGTTTTGAGTGGCACAATCCTAGTAGGACTCTAACTCTTCCATGTAGAGTCCTCCTAGGATTCAAATTCCTGGAAGATAATGCTTATCCTCCAACACCCCCCTCACTGCTTAAACCAAGTGAGATGGTCCTTCTATGGCCGAACTTCAAGACGACCGAAGTAACCGTTAGTCCGACTGTTACAGGCCTTTCTCTTACCTCGGCTTTCCATGCTAAGGCCGAGCTATCCATAAGAGAGTTGAACCGAACTATCTCCAGAGCTGAATTCTTCAGAGGACTAAACATACCTCGGTTTCCATATGCCGCGACCGAACTAAAAAATGAAGACCGTATTACCCTGCAACATACTTCTCAACCGAAGTAGAGATAAAGACTCTCGTTGACCGAACTACTCACCACGGCTGTGTTACCGGTCTAACTCCAACGCCACTTCTCCAAACCGGAGTAGCTTACATCTCTTTTGGGACCGGAGTAACTTTCATGGCACTGTTACAAAGCCCTTCGCACTACGGCCTATAACAGCCTATTTACCCAGCTCGGCCCAATTTAAGTATAAATTACCCTCTCAATTGCCCCTTAATTCCATCTGCAAAGCATGATTGGGATTACCAGTCAACCAGCCGAGCTAGAATCCTAACCTTTCCAGCCGAGCTAAAAACACATGTTAGCCTATCCAGCCGAGCTAAGACCCAGTTAACTTATCCAGCCGAGCTAAAACCCTTTAGCTTATCCAGCCGAGCTAAACTTGAGCCGTACTGTGCGCATCCGGTCAAAACGTCTCTTCAGTCTGTAGAAACTGAACCGTTCAGTATTCCAATGACACGTGGCAGGTTCCGATTGGCTATTCCCAGCTGTAACGCCGCCCCTCGTACTCCGTAACTTTTGAACAGTTCCCGCCAGAAGGCTTTTCACCATAACAAGTAAAACCTCTCCACTATTCAAATCACTCTCCAACTATTCACTCTCTTCTCTCTCTGTGCTTCTGCTCTTTTCAACTTCTTCCAACTTTTGAGCTCGTGTTTGTGTTGCTGCTGCTTCCATTTCCATCCTCAGTCTTTCTACCAGGTAAGCATCAGAAATCTGTTTTCTCTGTTATTGCTTTCGTTTTAATCTATAGCAGTCTACTTCGTGTTTGGTGTTTTTGCAAAACACTGTTTTTTGCTTTCTGGGAAAAATCTTCATAAGAACACTTTGAATATCATAATGCAAACTGTAGATCGTAGTTTTGATCTTTAAACGTGTCCCAACCGAACTAGAATACTGTTTTTGCTTATATAAAGATTTAGGTAAACTGGAATCGAACTAGCACTTGTACACAACTGTAGTCTCAGTAGAATCCTCTGATGCACCATAGCGGACATAAACGAACCGAAATAAGTCTGAACCTAGATAACCAGCAACCACGGTCATAAACCGAGCTAAGCCTTCGGGGCCAAGCCAGCTTTCTGAGTTTCTAAACCGAACTCAGAAAGCTGCCCCTTGATGCTCAGCCGGAATAACCAACCCCATAGTTAGAACCGAGCTAACGAAAACATCCTGCTGAACCGAGATAAAACGCACCATGCTGAAACCGAGGTAGATCCCGTAGCATCCTGTGTAGCCGAAGTAAGACTTCCCTTCCTTGTTTTGTTTTTATAGCACGGTCGATGATCTGTGCTTAACACCTTGTTTTTCCACTTTGCAGACTTAGGTTGCCCAGATACTTCCTCTCCGCGCTCAACCGAGCTCCCGAGCACCAATTCTCAGCCGGACTAAATTATTTATAAGTTATTCAATAAATGGGGAAGTACAGATTTTTGGTAGAAACCCCAGGCGGCTTAGCCGAATTCAGAAAAGATTACAATATTCCAGCCGATGTAAACCTCACTTTAGCCGATCAAGATGTTGACCCATGGGATAACGAGGGCTTTGTCCCCTTTACCATTCAGTCAATAGTAGAGACCGGACTACGATTCCCAGTCCAGCCTTTAATTTGTGAGTTTCTTAGGCAAACCAGACTATGCCCAACCCAGCTCTCCACCAACACATACCGTATAATAATGGGCATAGACGCCCTAAACCGCCAAACCGGTCTAAACCTAGGCTTAGCCGAAATATTCCACCAATACTCATTAGGATCCAAGAATGAAGGCTGGTGCTATTACTTAAGAATACGCCGTGGCCGAGAAAAAATAATCAAACACACACCGGACAAAGACCTGAATGATGACGACTTCTTTTGGGTCTCTGGGAATTTTGAAGACCTTCAAGCCCAAATTCCTGGCTGGAGAATAAACTGGAAATTCGGAGAGCCCGGTATACATACTTCGGTTGCATTTCATATTTTTTCTCTTCTTTACTTCGGCTCTCTACTTTGAACCGAACTAACGCTTGTTTTCTCTTTGCAGATAAGGCCCATCTCCTCTCAAACTATAACTACCCCAACCTCGGTCTTCTGCGCGCCGCACTACGATTTCGGGAAAGGAGTTGGGCTAAGCTTCTCAAATTCGAACCGACTTACCGATACTCCGGTCGCCGAAAAGCAAAAGTGACCGACTTCCTGCTTGAAGAAGCACCAGAACCGGACCCAAACTTGCCTCAAGTCAACTTGGTACCACTTACGGCCGAACAAGAGATGGCCAAGAAGAATAGACTGAAGGCAATGCTGGTCGCAACGACCCAAACCGAGGTGCCACAAACCGGTCTACCAACTGAGACCGTGGTGGCTCTACCATCGCAACAGCCATCCTCATCTCGCCAGCGAAAACGCGCCCGGACTAGCCAAACCGAGCCGCGACTCGTTGATGAGGACGAGACCGTTCTGCCACCAATCCAGCCTCCACGCCCCCAGCCAAGTCCTCAACCAAGCAACCAACCGGAGCGCTCTAGCCGAGCTGAAACCTCCAAATGGGCTCCCAATCTCACTTTCGCCGACCGAGATATCCAAGAAACAGATTCGGTTGTCTCTGAGAAAGACCACTTGTTGGCATTCAACCTCGCCAAGAGTGTCTGTCTTCCCAAAGACATGGAGCATCATCAAAAGCAGCTAAACACCGAACTGAAGGCAATCCGGTCTTCAACAAAATCCATGATTCTGGTAAGTAGCACTGTCCTTCTCTGCGTAATTTGTTTCAACTTTCAGTCCGGTTAACGTTACTTCCTCTTTGCAGGCCATTCAGAAAAACCACATCACACACAAGAAAGTGCTGGAGCTGAGGAGGAACACCAGGGAGGCCATGGCGGAGGCCGAAGCAAAAGGGGCCGAGCTGGAGGAGGCCAAAAAGCAAATGGCCGAACTCCAGGCAGAAAAAGACCGGCTGACCGAAGTTGCTAATTAGGTGATATTGGTGAGCTTATATAGGTTTTGAGTGGCACAATCCTAGTAGGACTCTAACTCTTCCATGTAGAGTCCTCCTAGGATTCAAATTCCTGGAAGATAATGCTTATCCTCCAACACCCCCCTCACTGCTTAAACCAAGTGAGATGGTCCTTCTATGGCCGAACTTCAAGACGACCGAAGTAACCGTTAGTCCGACTGTTACAGGCCTTTCTCTTACCTCGCCTTTCCATGCTAAGGCCGAGCTATCCATAAGAGAGTTGAACCGAACTATCTCCAGAGCCGAATTCTTCAGAGGACTAAACATACCTCGGTTTCCATATGCCGCGACCGAACTAAAAAATGAAGACCGTACTACCCTGCAACATACTTCTCAACCGAAGTAGAGATAAAGACTCTCGTTGACCGAACTACTCACCACGGCTGTGTTACCGGTCTAACTCCAACGCCACTTCTCCAAACCGGAGTAGCTTACATCTCTTTTGGGACTGGAGTAACTTTCGTGGCACTGTTACAAAGCCCTTCGCACTACGGCCTATAACAGCCCATTTACCCAGCTCGGCCCAATTTAAGTATAAATTACCCTCTCAGAACCCTAGAAGATCGAATCAGCGCTTTGCCCTTTTCTCTGATTCTTCACATCCTCTCCTTCCTATCTGTTAGTATATAGTTGTTATAATAGCTGTTATAGCATTATATTATAGCTTTATCTTTTATATTTCTTAATGTAAAGTATACAGCTTTTCCTTTATGCTTTGTATACAGCTTTTCCTTTATGCTTTCGGTGCCTACAATTTGGCATCCAATGTATCATCTCCTCTCTATAAAGAGAGTGCATTCTCTTCATAAATCAACATACACAACACAGATTAATACAGAGTTATTCATTTGCTCTCTCACTCTCTCAAACTATTGTTTCATGGTATCAGAGCCCAGTTATACAATTCTGGCATTTTTCAATTTTGGTGCTTAGTCCCGTACACAGTGGCACTACACCAAACAGCTCGGAATCTCCTTACGATTCCAACGGCACCACGCCCGTCATCAAAAACGCCTTCACGCACTTCGACGCGGCACCAAACAGCTCGGAATCTCCTTACGATTCCAACGACACCATGCCCGTCATCAGAAACGCCTTCACGCGCCGCCTTTGTGCTCGGCACGTCTCTGCTTCCATTGTCACTCTCACACGCGCTTTCACGCGCCTTCAGGTCTACTCTTTCGTGTGCCGCATCTGCTACCGTGCACCCGCGTGCGCCATCTCTCTACCGTGAGCCACGCCTGTGCCGTTCCGCTATCGTGCACCCGCGTGCGCCATCCCTCTACCGTGAGCCACGCATGCGCCAGTCTGTTAACGTGCGTCGCTGACATCATTTTTCATTCTGTTGACGTCATCTCTGCACAGCACACCTTTCTTAGCTATTTTCGACCTTCCGGACTCACTGGTGCACTTTGTTTTACTTAATTTTGCTCCTACAAGTCTATTCTACTCAACTATTACTATGGATCGTCATGATGCCTCCCATCCCATTTCTGTTATTTTGAATGGCTCCAACTATGTTCTGTGGGCCCAAGCCATGTCTTCTTTCCTCAAAGAAAAGAAGCACTGGCGCATTATCACCAGGGATGTGACCCAACCGGTGAAAGTCACTAACACTGATGATACTACTGCTACTGCTACATATGAAGACCAACTTGAGGAATGGGACAGTAAGAATTACCAAATCATTACCTGGTTTAGCAATACCTCTGTTACCTCTATCAGTCTTCAGTTTGGTCGCTTTTAGCTTGACTCTGTAACTACTCCTGCAAAAGACATCTGGGATTTTTTGAAAGACCGTTACCAGACTACTGGTCTTGCCCATCAATATCAACTTCAGAGCCAACTTTACCACATGCGCCAAGAATCCACTCAGTCCATTAATGACTTCCTTTCTCAAATGTACTCTGTTTGGGACCAGCTTGCTCTTTCAAAACCGACTTGGCCTCACCAAGAAGATGCTATTTTATTTACTATCTATTGTAATCAGCAACGGTTAGTGCACTTTCTCATGGCTCTTACTTCCTCTTTTGAGCCCGTACGTACCTCTCTGCTTCATCGCCATCCATTGCCCACTCTTGAACAAGCTATTTCTGAGCTATTATCAGAGGAGACTCGTCTCGGTACTCTCCAAACTCATCATGTGGACTCTGTTCTTGCCACTCCTCCATACCGGCCATCATTTACCCAGCGGACCACTGTCTGCCTTTATTGTCAGAATCGGGGCCTTCCTTCAACCCATCTCCTGGTCAATTGCCCTGTCAGATCCTGCCGATACTGCAACAAACTTGGTCCTAGTCATCTGTAACAGGATTGTTTTCGCAATCCATCCCGATCATCCTCCAATAGCCACTCCTCTCGTGGTGGTTCTTCCCGGGGAAGCTTTCATTGTTCCGGGAATCAGTCTCATCACACTGCTGCTGCTTTCGGGAATCAGTCTCATTACACTGCTGCTGCTGCCTCTTAGGGTTTCTCTGAGTCACCTGCTCCGTCTATCCCTCTCTTTTCTCCAACGGATGTAGAGGCCATGCTCAAACACCTTCTCTCCCCTTTTGGTACACCTCCTCCTACTGCTTTGTCTGTGATCCCAGGTAACTCTTCTTGGTATTTTGACTCCGCTTGTTGTAATCATATGACCTTCAGTTCTACCATATTTTCTTTCATCTCTTCATCTCCTCATATTCCCTCAATTCATACTGCTGATGGTTCCCTCATGTCTGTCCGTCATGTTGGTACTGTTCCCACATTTTCTTTATCTTTATCTCAAGTTTATCATATCCCTGCTCTCACCTTAAACCTTATTTCTATTGGTCAATTATGTGAACTTGGTCTAACTGTCACATTTTCTGCTACTGATTGTCTGGTGCAGGACCCTCAGACGAGGCAGACTATTGGGATCGGCCGTAAGCACAGACGTCTCTATGAACTCATTCACCTTCATGTTCTTGACTCTCCTCAGATCATTGCTCCTGCATCTGCTTCCTCATTATCTCTTTTTTATCTTTGGCATTGCCACTTAGGGCATATTTCTGTTAATTGCTTAAAGTCTTTGATTTCTAGTGGACAATTGGGTCATGTAATTCCCGATAATTTCGATTGTATACCCCGTCAACTTGCCAAACAACCTGCTTTATCATTCAATAAAAGTACTTATGTTTCCCTTGCACCTTTTGATCTTATACATTCAGCTATTTGGGGCCCCTCCCCTACTATTACTATGGGGGGATCTCGTTATTTTGTTATTTTTATTGATGATTTTTCCCGATATACTTGGCTTTTTCTCATGAAAACTCGGTCTGAACTTAAACACCTTTATTATCGTTTTGCCCAAATGGTCCACACCCAATTCTCCAAAACCATCAAACTTTTTCGCTCTGACAATGCTATGGAATATCGGGATTCAGATTTCCTTTCGTTTCTTCAGAGTCATGGTACACTACTTCATCGTTCTTGTGCTGGCACATCCCAGCAAAATGGTCGTGCTGAACGGAAACATAGGCATATTCTTGACACTACTCGCACTCTCCTTCTATCTTCTTCTTGCCCTGAAAACTTTTGGGGAAAAGCTGCCCTTACTGCTGTCTACACTATTAATTGTGCTCCTACCCCTGTCATCCATAATCAAACTCCCTTTGAATGTCTGCATGGCACTCCCCCTCCATACACCAATCTTCGGGTTTTTGGCTCTGCCTGCTTTGTTCTGCTTCAATCCCATGAACACACCAAGCTTGAACCTCGTTCTCGTCTTTGTTGCTTTCTTGGGTATGGAATTGAACATAAAGGCTTTCGCTGTTGGGATCCTCTCTCTAAACGTCTTCATATCTCCCGCCATGTAGTTTTCTGGGAGCACCAAATGTTTTCCTCACTATCCTCCTTTCACTTACCCACACTTTCTACTAATGTACTGTTTACTAATCTTTCCATAGATCTCTTCTCTGATGATTTTGATACAGGTTCCTCCTTCATCGAGACGCCCTTGTTCACTCCTGATCCTGTCCAGCTGCTCTCCCTGAAGGTCCACCTCTCATTGCACCACCTCCTTCTCCATCGGGTTCTTCTTCCCATCGATCCTCCTACGGGTCGACCACGCCCGGGTAACTCAACCTCTTATCCATCTTCGTGATTATATTGTTGGATTCTACTGCCTTTTCTACTTATGAACCTACCTCCTATCGTGAGGCTTGTACTAATCCTTTTTGGCAGCAAGCTATGACTGATGAACTCGAGGCCTTGGACAAAACTCATACTTGGGATCTTGTTGCTCTTCCTCCTGACAAGACTGCAATTGGCTGCAAATAGGTTTACAAAATCAAGACTCATTCTGATGGCTCTATTGAACGCTACAAAGCTCGTCTTGTTGCCAAGGGTTTCAACCAGGAATATGGAATTGATTATGAGGAGACATTCTCCCCTGTTGCTCGGCTTACATCTGTTCGCAATTTACTTGCTGTTGCTGCTGCTCGCCACTAGGAGCTCTTTCAGATGGATGTCAAAATGCTTTCCTCAATGGTAATTCTTCTTGAGGAGGTCCACATGCAACCTCTACCAGGGTCCACTTTTCCACCTCATAAGGTTTGCAAACTACAGCGTGCCCTTTATGGCCTCAAGCAAGCGCCCCGTGCTTGGTTTGCTAAGTTCAGTTCTACCATTCATGATTTCGGGTTCACCTCTAGCTCCTATGACTCTGCCCTGTTTATACGGACTACTCCTCATGGTACCCACTCTTCTCTTTCTGTATGTGGATGATATAATTATCACTGGTAATAATGAAGCTGGTATTCTCCGCCTCAAACATTTTCTCCACTGTCAGTTTGAGATGAAGGACCTTGGTACTCTTAACTACTTCTTAGGCCTTGAAGTCTCTCATGATTCTACTGGTTCCTATTGTCCCAGGCTAAATATGCATCCGATCTTCTAGCTCGTGCTGGTCTTACCGATTGCAAAACTACCTCTACTCCAGTTGATCCTCTAGATTCGTCTCACTTCTCTCGATGGGGATCTCCTCTCCGATGCTACTCTTTGTCGCCAGCTCGTCGGCAGTCTTGTCTATCTCACAGTGACTCGTCGTGACATTCCCTATGATGTTCATATTGTCCAGTCAGTACATGTCAGCTCCTCGCACTCCCCACTACAACTGCTCTACTCCGCATCATTCGCTACCTTAAAGGCACTCTGCTCCATGGCCTTCACTACTCTGCTTCCTCCTCTCTTGAACTGCGTGCCTTTTCCGATACTGATTGGGTTGGGGATCCTACGGATCGACGCTCTACCACGGGATTTTGTTTCTTCTTAGGGAATTCTCTTCTTACTTGGCGTAGCAAAAAACAATCCCTCACTGCCACGCTCTAGGTACCGAAGCTGAATATCGAGCTCTTGCTGATACTACTTAGGAACTTCTCTCTGGCTTCGCTGGCTACTTACAGATATGGGTGTTTCTTCTTCTGGTCCTACCACTCTCTATTGTGACAATCAGAGTGCTATTCAGATTGCTCACAATGATGTTTTTCATGATCGCACCAAACATATTGAGATTGATTGTCATTGTATTCGCCAGCATGTTACCTGTGGTACTGTTCATCTTCTCCCTATTGCTTCTGTCGATCAACCTGCTGATATCTTCACTAAGGCTCATCTTCCTGGACGCTTCAGTGATCTTGTCTCCAAACTCAACTTGGTTGATGCTTTCCCTCCTTGAGTTTGCGGGGGGATGTTAGTATATAGCTGTTATAATAGCTGTTATAGCATTATATTATAGCTTTATCTTTTATATTTCTTAATGTAAAGTATACAGCTTTTCCTTTATGCATTGTATACAGCTTTTCCTTTATGCTTTCGGTGCCTACAATCTGGCATCCAATGTATCATCTCCTCTCTATAAAGAGAGTGCATTCTCTTTGTAAATCAACATACACAACACAGATTAATACAGAGTTATTCATTTGCTCTCCTTACTCTCTCACTCTCTCAAACTATTTTTTTCACTATCCATGAAAGATGTTGTCAAAACCAGTGCATTGTCGAAGCAATGGCGGTACCTCTGGACCTCTGTCTCAACACTTAGTTTCAAACGGAGACTATGCCATGGAAGTCGGACTCGTAAGTTCATCACTTTTGTCTATAAAGCCCTTAATTCTCTGCAAATCCCCCAAAATCGAGAAATTCGTGCTTATTCTTAAATGCAGCCCTTGTTTTGCTTTCGATTTGAATATCTTCATTAGTTTCGCGATCCAGAACAATGTCGAGGACCTCGAGTTGCGTTTGGATTTTCGACGTAGCGAAATTGAATGTTACAGATTGCTCAGTATATCTATTGCAGTTCCTCTTGGAAAAAATTGAAATTGAACTGTTGCGATGTAATGTCGACTAGTGGTGTTATTAGTTGGAAATCGCTTAAGAGTTTATCAATGGAAGGTGTGGGAATTGAGGGATGGTGTGATTTCACAGATACTATTAGGAAGTCCTTGTTTGGAATTCTTGAAATTGGATTATTTTCGTTTTCGCAGCGCTTTAGATATCGCTTCATCGAGTTTGAAAAAAGCTTGTGTTCAACACAAATATGTCATCAGGGGAATATGAAACTTTGTCGGAAATTTCGGCTCCCAATCTTCAATCATTGGAAATATTGGGTCACTGTCATCGAATAAAATTTCGTCTTAGGAATGTCTCGTCTCTCATTAATGCTAACCTTAACTTCTCAGTTTATTATGATGGATCAGAGATTGGTAATTACTATCAAAGTCAAAACCTATTAAGAGAACTTTTTGAAAGCCTTCGACACGTTAGAGAAGTTAAAATAGGGAGTTGTTGCTTCTCGGTACGCATTTCCTTGTCACACCTTGTCATATAGATATTTGTGTGATAATATGTGTCATATGATATGCACGTTCTGAAACATGGTTATACTTTCGTTCCAAAATGGTAAATTTAGTAATTTGAAACAATCTCAAAAGTTATTTCCTTAAATATTACTTTAGGGGGGAAAAAAATCAAGTATAATGAACTAAAATCTATGGTGACTTAAGTTTTGACAAGACAAAAACATCAAAAAGTGAAAAAAAAAATATATAGTACCTTAAATTGTTAAGTGTAATATATACAAGTCTGCTTTAGCATATCACATTTTAGAGTATGTGACATTCCACGTTCCCATTCCATATACCGGAACGATCCACGTTCTAGGTAACATAGGTTTGAGTACATTCATATTGACATTCGTACAATATATATCATATGCACTTTTGTAATTGTGTATATGAATTTTCTCATTATTTTTTATAGACAAAGTAATTCACCAAAAGGCAAATGAAGCATCACGTCACAATTTGTTAAGAGAATTTATGGTGTATCAAATATTGATGATGATTATCTATATCAAAATATTACGAAGATCCTTAAAATCCTTCAACCTAAGAGGCACAGCTACGACAAAATACAAACGTGCTGACATGATAATTTTCAAAAAATCAGGACACGACTACAGAGAGATATTTATTTTTATACGTAGACATAGAAATTTTTTAAAAAAATATATAGACATGAAAATAGTTACGATTTGTATATTTTTTACATTTTGAATATACTTGTAACACGTGAAAATAGCTTAAATTCAATATGTTGTTTTTCTTATTCTCAGTTTTTCTGAGACGGGTTCTATAAATAAACACCAAAACTAGTTTTAATTTTTCAGAAATACCCACCCTTTTTTCAGATGTTTTGCAGAAAATGAAAATAGATTACTGTGATATGAAATAGATAGTAATTTTGTAAAATAGTATTCTCTAATAAGTTCTACTTTCTAATCCAAAGCCCCTCTCCCCAACCCCCAAGAAGAAAAATAATAATCTCACTATAGAATTTCATGCATCCTAGCTGCAGTCCAACTAGGTTATACATGCCAGTTCAATTGATCATTAAAAAGCTAATGTTAATGGCCAATTTTTTGAGGTTGAGATTTATAAAGTTAAGAAAACAAATGCTTGTGACTTGATGAGAGATGACCTTATCTATGTTTAGTGCTCCTTTTCTTGCTACCTGTGCCAAATTATTGTCACTTCATGCATCTTCAATACAAGCAGTGTTTTCTTAGGTCTACCTCTTGAACATTAGGGGGCAAGCCAATTTCTCCTTTCTTTTTGCGAGTGATCCTACAGATGGGAGTAGCTCCTCTCAAGACTACATCTTCTCCATACCTCTCAAGACTCTACTTTATGGGCCCCATGCAATCCACAACGGTGATCCGAACCATTAATCTCATAGGCATCAAATAGAAGAATATATATGTAAAAAATTAGCTTGACTAGACGTCAATAAGCATACTAACTTATCGTGTTTTGTTTTATAAAAATAGACGTTTTAGTTTAAAATCATATTTACCATTCATTTCATAAAATGAAATATGACTAGTTTGTGCGTCTAACGATATCCAATCAAATTAATTTTTTTGCATATATATTCTTTTTTTCGAAGCTTATGAGATGAACGGTTCAGATCATCGTCATAGGTCCGTGGGGCTCACAAAGTGGAGTCTTGAGAGATATGGAGAGGATAAAGTCTTGATGGAGCTGCTCCCCCTACGGATCTGTATATGTGAAAAATTCTTCCATTTTACGTAGGATTTACCAAATCAACCTAAGCCTTGTGTCCCAATCAAGTGAGGTTGGCTACATGAATCCTTTTTCACCGTGTATCAAAAGCTATGTGTTCTTTTAAATGAAATAAATCATTATAGGCAGACTTTCTTGATCCTAAATTCATGGTCCAAGACTCGAATTTTTTTTCTTTTGTTGATTATTTGATTTCTATATGTTGAAAAGAAAATCTATCTTTCATTTTGTATCCATTTCAGCAGACTTTTCAAATAGGAGTCTGCTTGCAAAATATGGCTTGAAAGCAGCCATGAAGTGTTATTTTTAATTTTCAAATTGGCTTTACCTCTTTGTACTCTTTTGTTTTTCGTGCAAGGTTCTGCCAATATTGGAGGTCAAAGGTGTGCCGTTTCAGTTGTCAAGCTGCAAAAGCTTGGCACTGAACACTTACGTCAATAGATGGGACAGCCCAGCCATAGCAAGCCTTCTACGAAGTTCACCAAATTTAGAGACATTAGTCATAAACATGACCCCCCCTTGTGGCCAGGCGGTGAGTTTTCCAGAATCTGCTTCCCATTTCTTTCCTTAAATTCATGATGCATCCAGTCATTGTAATGTGTGTTGAGAAGGAACAATGAAAATGATTTCTATCAATGGTTTGCCATTAATTTAAATCAACTGACTTAAATGCTGAAATTAGCTGTTCTCGCCTCTGTAGCGGAAAAGTTGAAAAGGACACTATGGAGATTGGAAATGAAATTCTCCTACGAGCTTGTGCTAAAGTTTTTTCTTTCAATTTTTTTTTCTTCTCAAGGAAATTTTTTTTTTCTCCAAATGTTTGGACAGTTTAAGATCCTCGAGGCGTTAATATTGGGTTTTTTGGAGTTAAGATGAGTTGGGTTGGAGATATTTGGAGTATTCACTTGAGAATCATTTTTCATTATTATTAGTCTATAAATGAAATTAATTGTCCTAATTAATTCTTCAAATGTAGTTTATTTGCGCAAAAGTTGTTTCCTTATACTGTCTTGATGGAGAGGACTACTGGACTTCACCAAAGAGGATTTTAAAGTGCTTGTTGCCGCATCTAAAGACCGTGAAGATTGTTGGCTTTGCAGGAGATCAGAGCGGATTCCGACTTCCACTTATCCAACTTTTGCTTAAGAATGCAACAACACTAAAGAGGATGGACATCAGTATAGGAAAATGGTTTTCATATTTCAGAAAGTGTGATATCACACAGTTTCCTAGAGAGATGCAAAAATTGTTAAGTTTTCCAAGATCCTCTCCGGATGCAGTAATTATGTTTTCGTAGTGACACCCATCAGTTATATATTTTTCATTTATGTAAATGTGTAGATACGTACTTTTGGTGCTGCTGCGATGCAGATGACTATGCACTAATTTCATTTTCTCCTAGTAGACTTGTTTGTTCCTTGCTTCTCACCATTACACAAGCACACTGCATTTTTAGCCATGGAATTCATTTACAGGACTACGTTGCATATATATCATTGGAGTATACGTTGCTCCTCAACTGGTGTGTGGTGTCTTCATGTAACCATGCATTCATGAGATCATTCTCAATGAGAAGGTATTCAGTGCTTCGGGGCTTGCCTCCGTAGTCACACATGGACACGAATGTGTTGATCCTAGGGTTGTTGGGAAAATGCTCCAAAAGCATACAATAAATTTCCTTTCTCAATCACTGATGCTGTAACATATTCAATGTATATGGAGTATCGACAAGGCAATTTGTCGATGCGATGAGGAATTTCTGTAATATTTGCCCACATATTGTCTATGGATTACTCAGCTGGGAATCAAGAAAAGAGACAAGAAGAAGATTGGATCATCCCTACTTCACATAAACAAGAACTAATCAAATCTAAATTCTAAATTGACCAAAGCCTAGACCATTTACAAAACCAAATATGCACTCAGAGCAAGCATTGATGTCATAAGAAAAACAGAAAGTTCAATCCATCTTTATAGATACACACTATTTCATAAAGCTGTTGCATGATCTGACTTTCTGGTTTTTATCAAGAAATTCTTCTGGATGATCTCATTGGTCCGTTTTTAAGTCTTTTGTACATAGATTATCTATGAAAATATTCAAATGGGTCTGACAATTGTCACTACATGATTTTATTAAATTTGTATTTAGGCCCCGTTTGGCAAGAGGCTATTTTAACCAAAAAATTACTAAAAAAGCCAAAAGGCCAACAACTCGTACCAAAAAGTCAAAGATTCTCTTTTCTCTCTACTTTTTGCATATCTTTTCGTAAAAAGCCAAAAAGTCATCCCAAACATATTAGTTTTTTTTACATCACATTTTAGCCAAAGAGTCAAAAAGTTACTAAATTAGTCTGTTCCCAAACGAGGCCTAAGGGGTTGTTTGGGGTGTGCTAAATAAGTGTACTTTTTGTCTTTTTGGACTAAAAAGTTGAAGGAAAAAACATGGATGTTTGGGTTAACTTTTTGACTTTTTATGAAAAAATGTGTATTAAAAAATTGTATAAATTAGTATGTAGAGAAAAATTAGGATTGAAAATTATGCAGCCGCAATTTTTAAATTTTGGTGAATAGTGATAATTTTTTAACTTTTTGAGTAACTTTAGAACTTTTTAGCTTTTTTTATACTTCCCAAACTTGGCCTTAAAAAGAAGCATAGTATGTTGGCAACATTGGTGGGGCAAGTTGGAAAAGCTGATGGTAGGAGCTCTAAAGGGGGTTGGCAACCGGTGTTCTACAGAGGGAGAGCTGCCGTACACAGACGAAGTGGTCCAGGTTTGAAGCTCTTTTCCATTTTTGTTGACAACCTTCCACATGATATGGATCCAAAAGACTTGTTTAATTTGTTCTCTAAGTTTGGAGTGGTGAAGCACGTTTTCATATCATTCAAGAGAAGCAAAGTGGGAACAAGATTTGGGTTTGTTCGGTACGAATGTGTAGTGGCAGCAAAGATGGCCATCCAGAAGGCAAATGGGGTCTGGTGTGGCAATAAACAACTGAAGGTAAAGTTTGCAGATTATGACAATGGGAAGAGTTATCACAGAACCGTAACGGGAGTAGATCTTCAGACCAGTCAAAGAGTGCAGTGCGTAGCAGGGGATGGCAGTAAACCAAATGCACCCAATGTGCCTGTCCTTAAAGGCATTGGGGTGAGTTCATGCAGAGGAACAAAGTCGTATGCGGACACTGTGAAGGAAGGGGGGGGCGATGCCAGTAAGTTGTTACAAGTGGCAATTTCAGACGAAGGCAGTGACTGGATACAGAGATGTATGGCGGTTCGTATCAAGAGTATGTCGATACTGGGGGAGTTGCAGCGTGTAATCATGCATAACAGCTTGCAAGAAATTCAGCTTCGTTTTGGGGGTGGTAATTTAATTCTACTAACTTTCCCAGCAGCAGAGTTATTGCACCAGAAGTTCAGGTTGGTGGCAGATCTCATTCAAGATCTCTGTGATGATATAAGATTGTGGGATGAAGACTTACCTATGGAGACTTCAAGGCTAGTCTGGTTGCACTGTTATGGTATACCCTTCCATGCTTGGAACACTAGCACACTCCATAGTATTGGGTCATTATGGGGGGAAATCATCAGAGTGGAGGATAACTTTGTGGATTCAAATTCTCTTAACTGCGGCAAAATAATGGTTCACACTCGGTCCATGGAACCAATTAACTCTTCGGTGGAGGTTCAGTGCAATAACAGAACGTACAAGGTTTCGGTGGGGGAAGGAAGTAACAGTGTAGATTTTGAATGGGAGATGCGCTAGAAATGGGGGTTGAACATCTCTTCACCTTCCCGGTCGGAGAGTTCAGTTGTCGGAGTTAACCATCAACAAGACGTCAGCACCGCGGAGGACCAAAAGCAGCATGGGAACTCGCTCGAGGAGGTGGAACACACTGTTGCGGCGGACCAAAAGCAGCATGGGAACTCGGAGCTGGTGGCGTCTGCCCATGGGAACTCCTTTTCGGTGGTTAAAGATACTTTACCAGACTGTGGCTTCGTGAGGGATGTCGGCACAAGCGAAGGACAAGTTGAACAGTTTGTGACTAACGGTAGGCCGGATAACAACGTGTCTGAAGTTGGGTTTATGAGGAGCCTTAGTGGCTCTATTGGGCCATGTCTTGGGCTCAATTTGGAAATTGTTTTAAAGAAGCCCACATTGTTAAATAGGCCCCAACCGGTTAGGACTTGTTTAATTGAGGAAATGGAGGGGCATGGACAGTTGGTAAATGGGCCTGTGGAAGTTAGTGGAGAAGCCTCAGTGGGCATTCAGCACGTCACTACAGGGGAGGTCAGTGTGCTGCCAATTACTCGGGCAGTGGTGGCTGAAACAAATAGTAGCTCTCAAGATGAAGCCATTTCCAGCAGCTCAAGCATGTGCTCCAAACCACAACACTTACACAAGGGATTGGACTCAGGGAGGAGTAACGGTGGCAGCAAAGCACCACGCAATATTGAAAAAGGGAAGTGCAAGAACAGATCTCAGGGTCAAAGGGATAAAAATCAGAACTCTAGAGCTCAGAAAAGGGCAACACTCGGAGCTGCAATTGCAGCCTTCTCTTTGGCTTCAGCTTCGCATGCAGGTCCAAACAAAGGCCAAATCATCCTTGATGAGGCGCAAGCTACAATTCGTATGGGCAAATTGCTTGGAATCGATTTTGAAGGGCAAGAAGATGGAGTACTAAAGAAGATTATGGAGCTCGAACAATTGGATTCTAACAGGGTGGAGCAGAGGAAGAAATCTAAAGCCAGGTAATTCTTTATCTTGGGTGTAAAGTGGTTGTTTAAATATGTTGTTATGAAGATCTTGTCTTGGAATATTAGAGGGTTTGGTAGGGAGGGGAAAAGGAGGAAAATAAAGAAAATCATCAAAGAGAATAAGGTGGATATGGTGCTTTTGCAAGAAACAAAACGGGCTGCTTTTGATCCAATCCTGGTTTGGTCCATTTGGCCAGAGGTTGATTTCGAGTTCATGGAAGTGGGTGCTTTGGGGACTGCAGGAGGCCTTTTGTGCATTTGGAATCCTGCTGTGTTTGAATTAGTTGAGTGTTGCTGCTCTAGAAATTTTATTCTCTTAGCCGGGAAGATCTTGCCAGATTTTGATTGTGTGGTGTTAAATATGTATGGTCCTAATGAAGTAACCAATAGAAGGGACCTCTGGGATTTGATAGCTAGAATTAAGCCTTCATTTCCCAACCCTTGGTGTATGGGTGGGGATTTTAATGAGATCAGGCACTTAGGGGAAATGGTGGGAAGCTCTAGAAGAAATGTGGGTATGAATGACTTCAATACTTTCATTGACCGTATGGAAGGAGTGGAGCTGCCTTTACTGGGTAGAAAATTTACTTGGAGTGATTCTAGAGAGGAAGGCAGATGGAGTCGCATTGATAGATTTATTGTGGATTCGGATTGGCTTTTACGATTTGATTACAAGTGTTGGGGCTTGCCTAGAATTCTATCTGATCATTGCCCTCTTCTTGTAACGGAGGATGGTAGAGATTGGGGCCCAAAGCCCTTCAAATTCTTGAATTGTTGGGTTCTCCATCCAGGTTTTTTGGCTTTTGTTGAGAAATCCTGGATGGAGGTGCAGGTTGATGGGTGGGCAGGGTTCAGATTATTTAGCAAAATGGGTCACCTGAAGAGGGCTTTAAAGGAATGGAATACATCTGGGTTTGGTAATCTTCATAGTCAGTTGAAGTTGGTCGAGGTTGAGTTACACAGATTGGACTTGGTAGCTAAATCCAGATCGTTACTAGATTCCGAAAGTAGCAGAAGAACTGAGCTTAAAGGGGAGGTTTGGAGACTGAGCAAAAAGATTGATTGGTTTTGGCTTCAGAAGTCTAGACAGGATTGGGCTTTGAGAGGGGATAGAAACACTAAGTTCTTTCACATAATGGTCAAATGCAGGCACAACATCAACTTATTAAATTCAGTTGTGGTGAATGGTGTGTCTTTGGAGGACCCAGTGTCTGTAAAAAATGCTGTGTGGAATCACTTCAAGGGGATGTTCTCTGAAAGCTGGAAGAAGAGACCAAAATTAATAGGTGGGTTCCAATCTATTTCTAACTCTCGAGCTGCAGTAGACTTAGAAAAAGAGTTCTCTATTGCTGAGGTATGGTGCGCTCTGAAGTCTTGTGATGGGAACAAAGCCCCGGGGCCAGATGGATTTAATCTATTGGGTATTAAAAAGTGTTGGAAGTTTATGAAGGTTGAAGTGATGCAGTTTTTCAAGGAATTTTTCGATCACGGCAAACTAGTCTCTGGTATGAACTCTTTCTTTATAGCATTGATCCCTAAGAATGATAACCCTTGCAGTCTTTCTGATTACAGACCTATTAGTTTAATTGGGTCAATCTATAAAATCCTGGCCAAGGTGTTGTCCTCTAGACTGAAGAAGGTACTTCCATCTGTTATCAGTGCCACTCAATCAGCATTTATGGGAGGGAGGCATATCCTTGATGGAGTGTTAGTGGCCAACGAGGTGTTGGATTGGTGGAAAGTGAAGAAGAAGAAAGGGGTGATCTTCAAATTAGATTTTGAAAAGGCATATGATTGTGTCAATTGGTCTTTCTTGCTTAACTTGTTGGAAAGCTTTGGTTTTGGTCAGAAATGGAGGAATTGGGTTAAGAGTTGTATCTCTTCAGCAAGGGTGTCAGTCTTAGTGAATGGAAGCCCTACTTCTGAGTTCAGGACTGAGAGGGGTTTGAGACAAGGTGATCCACTCTCTCCATTCTTGTTCAATTTGATCGTGGAAGGTCTCAACATCCTAATCATGAGAGCTAAGGAGGGTGGCCTGTTTAAGGGGTCTGATATTGGAGCCAATAGGGTCAATGTATCCCATCTACAATTTGCAGATGATACTATTCTCTTTTGTGAGGCTGACTGGGTGGAAGTTTTATGCATCAAGCGATTGTTGAGGTGTTTTGAGGTTATTTCTGGACTTAAAATCAACTACTCCAAAAGCATGGTGATTGGTGTAGGGGTGGAAGAGGATCTTCTTAATGATTTTGCTGATGCACTTAATTGCTCCAAACATGCTCTCCCTTTCATGTTTTTAGGCATGCCTCTTGGTGCAAGTCCTAGATTAAAGTCTACCTAGAACCCTATTGTCAAGAAATTCAAGGTGAGGCTTGCAAATTGGAAGAGAAGACACTTATCATTCGGAGGTAGACTGACTCTCATAAAATCTGTGCTGTCCAGCTTGCCGGTGTATTACTTATCCTTATTCAAGATTCCTGTCTCTGTGATTAAAGAACTTGACAGTATTCAAGCAAAATTTCTGTGGGGAGGGTCTGATATAAAGAGGAAAATTCACATGGTCAAGTGGAGTGATGTTACCAGAAGGAGGGATGCAGGGGGGCTGGGTATTAGAAGGTTGAGTGTTATGAACTTAAGCCTCCTTGTCAAATGGTGGTGGCGATTTGGGTGTGCTAATAGGGTTTTATGGAAGGATATTTTATGCAGCAAATATAACTACGCTACTAATGACTGGTTCCCATCTCTTGATCCTCAACCCAAAGCCTCCAGAGTTTGGAATGACATTTTGTCTGTAGCATTGTCTAACCCTAGTGCTCTTGCTTTCTACCAGTCGAATGTAAGTATCCATCTTGGTAATGGAAGAAGATGTAGATTCTGGATTGACAGGTGGATTGGGGAAGGTAGCTTGAAAGAGCTATTTCCGAGGTTGTTCTCTTTGTCTTTAGAGAAGGAGGGTACGGTGTTTCAGTTCTTTAGTAGAAAATCTACTCTAGGTGTGTGGGATTTTTCTTTTCGCAGGCAATTGTTTGCTTGGGAAATGGATGAATGCTCCCAACTTATTCGCTTACTTCACTGTAGCCCTGTTCTGAGTGAACCAGAGGAGGACAGACTGGTTTGGAAAGCTGAAGGTTCCGGGTTGTTCACTGTGAAATCAGTATATGATCAGTTCAATCTCAGTCTTGGTCCTTTGCTTTCTGTGCCTCGAGCGATATGGACGAACATTGCTCCTTCTAAGATGCAATTCACCTGCTGGTTAGCTTGGAAAGGCAGACTAAAAAGCTCAGTGTTTCTTCACAGCATTGGTGCTCTTGCCCCTACTGTAGAACCGGTATGCATTTTCTGTAATTCTTGTGATGAAGACGTGAACCATGTGATCCTTCATTGCAGGCCTGCTTGGAAGATCTGGTCACAAATTTTGTCTTGGTGGGGTATTACATGGGTGGTTCCTCAATCTGTGAGCCAGATGTTGGAGTGGTGGAATGGATTCAATTTCACAAAGTTGGAAAAGAATATTTGGGGTGCAATTCCAGCTGCTGTGATTTGGAATTTATGGAAGGCTAGAAATGGGTGCAAGTTCGCTAGTCGTGGTATTATCTGGGAACGCTTGTGTGACTCTATTTTAATGCATATAGCTTTATGGGTTAAATATCATGTCAAAGGGGTGAATTATTCTGTTTCTGACTTGGTGTTTAGGATCAAAGCTATAAGGGGTATGAGCACCTAGCTTCTTGGGTCTCTGTTCTGTTTGGTTGATCCCTCCTCAGCCTTGTTCTCTAGGTGCTGCATATGATTGGGTGAGTTCTTTTGTGCCAACCTAGTTGGGATAACTGTCCTTCACTTTGATGCTTATAGCACCTCTAGGTTTGTTTTTTATTGATGTCTGATGTAAGGTTTATCCTTGATTCTAATTCAATAAAGTTCTTTTGCCGATCAAAAAAAAAAAAAAAATCATGTCTTCAATTTTTTATAAATAAATATTATGAAATGATGTACATAATTTTTATACGAAATTTAAGACGTAAATAATGTGGCAATGTTATTGTTGCAATTAAAAAGCATAAAGATGGGCATTTAACTTCAAACCAAACTGATATAAATGGGACAAGTCATCATTTATGGAGTATTCGAATACAATGTTCTAATTGCATAACATTAACCTAATTAAATGGGAATGATTCTATACGTACTAACAACTTATTAAAAATCTTACTAAAATTATAAATGGTCAAATGTGATTGATTGCAAAAAAATAATAATATTTAAACTTCTAATGATATTTGGATATGGATATTTTTGATAAGATTATTAGTAAGATTTTAAATATTATTCAAACCAATCTTATTGTGGGTCCTTTAAGTCAGACTAGACGATCTCATCCACACACTAATCAAATGATGAAAAATCTTCATGATATATTTCATGATTCTTAATATTATTCTATTAATAGACTAGAGACGATCTAAATTCGAATCAAGAATAATAGGATCCAGTGGAAACAGCCAAATCAAATAGTAAAAAAACTAATTTCAAAAAGCTGTTGCGGCTACAAATCACATCCCATTACTATTACTGCTATAGTCATTGAGCAATGCAAATTATGCAATCTACTACTATTATCACTATTACATTGTGTTTTTGCTCCCAAAATTAGAATTCCAAATTCGTTCCTACTAAGAAAATGCTCCAAAAATTAGAATCCAGACTTGTCCCTACCAAGAAAACAAAAATGTTTGGTAGGTCTAAAATAAGAGCTCTAATTACGTGGCATTAGTCCATGTGTAATTATTGGTGCTTTACATCTTTTTTTCACCTGCGAACTCACTAAAGCTCTATTTAAATCTCTTGAATTAGAGCTATGTATCATTACTACTAAGAAAATACAACCACAGCGCGGGGAGAGGCTCTTGGAAAGCTCAATAATTTTTGGGTTACTCGAACAAATTCTTGTGATAAAGAACATGTCAAGCATCGGTTGTGACCTGAATTTCCAGTTTTGAACACCATCTTCTCTAGCACTTTCGCATTCTCAAGCAGAAATTGCACAAGAGAAAGTGCAAATCCTTCATGAACATCCCAGAACCCAACAATCTTAATAGTCTTTACTTGCATCGTCCAGCACTCGACAATCCTCTTGTGTGATTTCCAGTAGCTCTCTCCATCAAAGTCGTAAGACTTGAGAAAGTTCGCAGAAAATAGAAACTACATGTAAAACTTTGGTTAGGATGTAATTTATTCATAATTATTTTACTCTAATGTAAATTGTCTAACTGTAATGAACCTCCTAAAACTAAAGCAACCTTAAGAATTTAAAGAGAAAAACATTTCCAAACTCTATAATGGAATAATCTTCCACTCAAAATCCTTCTATTCCGGGGATGTCCCTTGAGAATAAAACTTACCCTTTCATGGTAAACATAACTCATATCGATGACTAATGTCTCTAGATTTGGTGAACTTTGTAGCATGCTTTCTATTCCGGGGATGTTCCATTTCTTGACATAGGTATATAGTGTTAGATGTTTGCAGCTTGACATCGGAGAAGGCAAACCTTTAACTTCTGCAATTGATAGAACCTTAAAAACAAAAGAATCAAATTGGTTAAAATCCAATTTGAAAAAAAAAAACGTGCTACTATCAATTTCTTTTTGTGTAAAAATAAATAAATAAAATTTTGCAAACTGCTTTCTGCAAGTGAAATCTGCAAAAATATTTTGCAAAATAAAGATGAAACGAGCAACAATTTTCCAAATTTGCTTCAACTCTAAAATCTTGATTTTGATACTGCATATTCCTTGCCAAAGGGAAGGAAAGGAATCTGCATAATTAAAACTAGTTTTGAAATAAGCTGACAACTTGTAAAACCATGCAATCAACTCAAGCTCAACATGTTAAAAACTTGTTTGAGATTAGTTTGTTAGATAAATGAGCCAAGTTTAAACTTGTTTCGATTCTCATTAATTTCTAAGCTCAGCAACCAACTGGGTTAGCTCAGTTGGCCACTATTGTACACTTAACTCTAGAAGGTTTGGAGGTCAATCCTTGCTGAATGCAAGGATTGATAATTTCTTCCTTATTACAAGGGTCTTTGTTGTATTGTTAATTTCGTTTCTAAAATGGTAAATCATGAAAATGTACCTTGGATTTTACCAAAAAGTAAGTATATGATGTAAATTTAATCTCCCTGGATGTAACTGTCTTTATACCATAAATAATCTCATATCAATTGAACCCTCAAAAAGAGAAAGAAAGAATTCCTAACCTCAGCTCAAACCCAATTTGATACACTCGTATGTATTGTAAAAAATAAACAAGAGTTAGACACGATTAAAACTCGTTCCAGATCGGCTTAAAAAATAAATAAGACAAATTTATCAACAATGTTACATCTCTCTAATTTACCACTCCTAAATCATCCCTAATAATGTACATTGAGATTAGATCTTACATGATGGACTGTTTGACAAATCAAAATTTGACACTAGCCAAACATATCATTAGGGGCAGTTTTTAGGAGTAATAAATTAGATGTTTCAAGTATTTTTTTCTAAATCTAAATATATTTTCAAAACTACCATAAATTGAATGATTTACAACTGTACTCTATTGAACATGGCTTGCACCAAAATGTATGCCTAGGTTGTCTATTCGGGTGAATTTTGGTAAAGATTTTTTAAAATATATATATTCATTATAGTGTGCGAGACATCTCAACTGTTGATTTATATGAATACCAGTTGAAAGCCACACCAATCAACCACTGAGATGTGTCAATAACTTGTCAAAGAAATAGGTACATAATATTTTGTGCATTCATTAAACAACTTAATTGGAAAAAAGGGCAAACCTGAATACACCAAGTCCCCAATTGAAGCTCCTTAACATGTTGAACTCCCTCAAGAAGTTCTTTCAATTGGTTCCACTGCTTTAAATTATCATCTTCACTGTCTCTACCACAAGTTTCATCAAATGTCAAACTCAGATTGGCTTCAACAAGAGATGAAACATTCACTAGTCGACACTTTCTTTGGTGAAAGGTTCCCAAAAGCTCCAATGACTGAAGATTAGGAGCTGAAATTTCCAGGACAGACTCGTCATTTCTTCCAACCACAGAGTGTTGTATGACAACCTTCTTCACGCTCACCGAATCAATATTCAAGTGATTGATACCGGTAAATGAATTCAATTCCAAAAATTCCAAAACCGGACAACCTGACAATACTTTTGCAATCAATTCATCGCTCAATTTCACATACTCGAGCGAAAGACGCTTAAGAGAAGTCCAACTTACATAACCATTTGGCGCGACGACACAATTCAAAACACTCAAATTGGTTAATGAAGAGTTGGTGAATAGATGCTGAGGCAATCTGTAACCATCCGTTTCAACTCTGGAAAATCCTAACCGTAGATAAAGATGTTCGACATTGTTGTGTGCTGCGAAGCGAATCCAGAGGTTGATGTCAGTGTCAAAACAGTGTTTGTACCTGAAATCGAGTACGAGTTTCTTGATGTTGGAGCACTTGCAGAGAAGTAGGGTGTGGTTGACGAAGGTGACGAAGTTTCGGATTTTGATTTCTTCAAAATCGAAGTTCTCGAAAACTAGTGTTGACAGGGAAGTACACAGATATTCCCATCTCTTGGATAATGCTCTAGCCCTTACGGCTTCTTTCGCAGGCACGAAAGATAGGATGTGGAGGAGCACTTTATCGGGCAAGGTGCTGATTCGGTCCAGACTCTGATTCCTTGGCCGTTTGGGTGGTGTCAGAGGTGGTGGTAGTTCTTCGGCCGCCACCTCCTCCACCACCTCTTCTTCTTCTTCTCCTCCTCCGCCCTCACCCTCTGCCTCTGCCTCCTCCTCCTCCTCCTCCTCTTCCTCTTCCTCTTCCTCTTCCTCTTCTTCTCTTTCTTCTTCTTCTCCTTCTTCTTCTTCTTCCCCCTCACCCACTGCCTCCTCCTCCTCCTCCTCCTCTTCTTCCTCTTCTTCACCTTCATCTCCTTCTGTCCCTTCCAAATCATTGCTTTTTTCTTGTTCTACTTCTTCTTCTTCTTCTTCAAAATCATTGCTTCTCACTTGTTCTTCATCTTTGATGTGACCGAAACAAAAAATGTCATGGTCTGAATCATCGGGTTCTTCGTCCTTCATGGCTTCTGCACTGTATTCGCCGTCGGAGAACAACTGAGATGATGAAAAAGAGGATGATAGAAAAGACATCTTGAGAAACTATAAAGTCACAGTCTCTTTGGTTTGAAGGTTCAATATTTAAAGGAAGGAAAACATGAATGAAGAAGATGAAAAATGCTGGAGATGTGAAAAGTTTTACTAAAATTTTTATTAAATGTTTCGCATGGTGCATGGTGCATGAAACTCAAATGAATATGTTAGGACTTCAAATATTGTGTTAAATATTCTACCAAACCTCTCATATTGATGTGGGATCCATACACATATGGATTTGTACACATATAGATTTGTGTGAGTCTCAACCCATGTGAGAGATTTAGTAAAATATTTGATACAATATTTCGGATACATAGCATTTCTTAACTCAAATAGTGTGACATTTAGTAAAAAATTTGATAAATTTTTGAGGTTTCTAGTTTTGAAGATCAAAAGGTGTGGCCTCTCGGATCTCAGGTTGTCATCTAATTGGTCGGTACATATTACCTCCTCTCCATTTTTTTTTTCCACCAGATTTGCTCTACTTAAATCTGATGAAGATTTTGCTAATTTTTGCTTTTATGCTAGATGTTATGTTTATTGAAAAATGCTAGGAATGCATCTTTACTGAGTCCGAATTTACCTCCAATGTATTTGTATGGTAAGAATTGAATTAATAAAGTGTGGAATCTACATATAAAATGAATCTGAACTATTATTTTTTTTCCTAAATAAATTTTAAATTGATAAGGGTAGATTTGTAATATTATTGTATGTTTATTAGAAGAATTGTGCATTTTGTATGAAACTCATAAATAATATAATATTTTTAAAACATGCGTAACATGTGCCTTAATCCTCTGTTTGGATCATAGGGAAAGGAAAAAAAAAAATCATGTTTTTTCAGTCATGTTTGGATGAGTGATAAAACAAACTATATCACATAGGAATATAATTCAAATTTTATTTTATTTCATTTTTATATTTTAAGAGACAATCTTAGTATTATAAATTTTTTACAACTAATCAATTTTTCTCATAAGATCTCATCACTTAGGTTTCGTTTGAAATAGATTTTTTTAGCCCAACTTTTCGGTTATTTTAACATGACTAAAAAAGTCTTTGAGATAAACTTTTAGATATATATATATATATATTTTTGGTTTGGATGCTATGATTGTGAGGAAAAAAATAAAATGATTATGATTTGAATGTAATATTTTATCTTATTTTGATTATGTAACCTATTTTATCTTTTTATGGGCTACATTAGCCTAATCCATACCCCCAAACAAAGCCACATTGAGGAATGAAATAAGGTTGGTTCTCTTTGATACTATTTCTCACTTAACTTATAAATCAAAAATAGGAAAAAGTCATCTTTTTCATCATTTTTTATATCATTTTTCACTAAATCATCTATCCAAACATAGTGTAAAAACACACATTAACAAAACTCATTTTTAAATTAAAACAAATATATTGAAAAATAATATGTAAATTTATTTTCTGGACTCAATAATGTGTAAGTGAAATAATTGATTAATGATTAGGTAAAATATGAAAAATAAAATTACTTTAGATATTCTAATAGGTTGTTATATTATTGAGCTTGAAAAAATAGATATAAATTTTGAATTAGAGTTCTACTCTTATATATCAAATCAAAAATTATATACATGCAGCGTAGTATTATTTTAAAACAAAAGTTAAATATATTTTTCAAATCAAATGTTGTAACAATTTATCATAACATTTAAGTCAATTCTTTTTCATATATATTTTTTTATTATCTTTATTACACTTCACTGATTTAAAAAATGAGTTTAAAATGTAGACTTATATATATTGCATAATTTTATGAGAAAATTACAAATCAGAGTAATTTTTCAAAAATAATTTAAAGCATGTGTAAACATTTATGATTTTAATAATTAAAATTTATAAATTTTTTCATTCATGTGAATTTTTTATGACTTGCAATTGATTTGTTAATTCCTCTAAATTTATTCCAATTCCGGTTGGTAGCTCGAAATTAGTATGGCTCGAATGGCCCAACACCAAAACGACTCATTTTGGTTTTTTTTTTTTTTTTTTTTGTGGAAGATGATGAAGAAGAAGAAGAAGAAGGAGCTGGGTGAATTTCATCAACACATCATCATCATCAAAAGGAGCTGGGTTTCATCAACATCAACAACATCATCATCAATAATTTTTTTTTTTTTTCCAGATCCAGATCAACTAAAATATATATATATATAGAGAGAGAAAATAGAGTTTGAAATCAACATCTTCATCAACACATCATCATCTTCAGATCCAGATCAACATCATCATCTTCTTCAGATCATCATCTCCAGATCAACATCATCATCTTCACATCCAGATCCAGATCTGTAGGAACAATCTTCTGTGTAAATAAAAAACTGAAATTAAATCAAACAAAATAAAATAAAACTTACAGAAATTATTTTGTTGAACCAAACAAAAATTAAAAGACCAAGTCGAGTGTGTGACACTCTATCCTTAAGACAGATTCGCCCTGCTACGATGCTTACGGTTGAGTGGCGTCTATCTCTCAGGATACAATGATCTTCACAAATTTGTAGAAGCACTTTAAACAAATTTGTTCGGCGAACTAGAACCTGTGTTCTATACTCTCTTTAATATTTTCCTAAAACTAGAATGTAGGAAAATGCACTAAATAAAAGAATTGGACAGCAACAAGGTATTTTTTAGACTTATTTTTTCCGAATCATCAACACTGCTGGAATAGCAGGTATATATAGGCAAGAAAACCTGACCCGAACAAGTGTATTTACGAAGTGGACAGGTGCAAAACATGGACAGATTCAGAATTTGAATTCAAACTGTTTTACTGACCGTTACACATGGAACGAAATTCCTTCCAAACAACTTTGAAAAGTAGCCGTTGGTTTTTGGAACACAAATAAACCTGTTGAACTTTATTATATAAACTATTCTGAATATATATATATTAAACTATTTGAATATATATATATAGATATTAAACAAATTGAATAGTTTAATAAATAAAGAAAGAGGTACAAATTTTAGGAAACAGCTTAGGAACTTAAAATTTGAATTTAGAATTAAATTAAATTCTCACAATAATTTTTATTGAAAAAATTCAAATGAATTTTATTTAAAAAATTAATGTTAGACCCGAAAACGACGTCAACTTCCCATTCACTCATAAATGGTTTTGACGTTCCGTCTTCCCCATGTGACTTGCCACGCGGCAAGAAACACTTCACCTCTTCAGACCCACCCCAAAAGACGTTTGGGGTCCATTCAATTTTGGGCTCAAAGTCGGCCCAAAATATGCCTTATATAAACCAATTTTCCAACAATCCCCCACATGAATGGAATTTGACGGAGAGAAAATGCAACAACATGATCTAAATACAGAGAGTACAGAAATTGAAAATATTCTGCAAAGGATAGGTAGCTTTTGGCTTTGAACCTTCCCTTGTGAGACACTATCGGATTTACTAACTAACTAGTAAACATGATGTCTTGAACTGTTCAGCCGTTTGTGTAAACCAAGACAATAGAACTCACACAGTATATTTTCAAACACAGTTTAGTTCTCACTATTGTGTTCATTTTGGCCCTGAACAACCTGGTCTTTTATGAGTGTTCTAGAGAATTGTAGTCCTTCACAAATCTCATAGAACTGGCCAAGTTCACACTCACATAGGTGATTCTTATGAAGAATATCCTGCCATACTCCACTAGGTTTACCTAGATATAAGAATTATTAAAATTTTACTTAACCTCAAATGCTGCAGACATCACTATTTCATCAAAGAAATGGGTAGGAGTTAGACTCCCCAGTGATCCTTCTGAGTTATTCACAATTCGGTTGTCCCTTTGAACCTAGATCTTGGGATCTCCAGTCAACTAGGTTGGGTTGCCGTTGTGGTAACTCTTAATTTAATAGGCTTAAGTCCCATTCCCCTCGATGAATTCTCAACTAACTTTCTGTAGACATCCCCGAACGCCCCGGGAGGGTTAAGTCCCGTTCTGTTCATTTGGGCTCACTACAGTTCAAGGACTCGATTGTCACGGTTCTAAATCTTGAACCAAAGAGTCCAAATCCGACAAATTGTTTTTGATAAAACAGATTTTTGAAAGAAGTGCCAAACATGGACTGCTTTGCCAGATACAGAGTCGCCACCTAAATATTTTATTTTTGAAAAATTTAGGAAACCCTGACTCGTTGCCTAAGGCCACGTGTCCGTCATCACCAAAGTTGCCTCGGCTCGGGAACTTGGGTACGATTGGGGAAGGTCACTTCGTGAGCACCCCCGCTCGCCCGGTCAAAGACCGGCCTCTACTAACCATGATATCTAGTTTTGAAAACACTGTGTGTTCTTATTCCGGTTATTAGCCTAGATTACTACGCGATGCGCACGGCATACAAGTATAGACTGAGTCGCCTGAATTGGAACAAAACATTTCATGTTTGTTTGTTTGAAAATGATTTGCTACCCGCAGGTAGGCTTAAAATGCAGATTTTGCCACCCTCAGGTGGGCTTAGAAAAGATGGTTTTGCCACTATCTAGTGGGCTTAAAACAAACATTTGATGAATTGTTCCAATCCAAATAACCCAACCTCCACCCACAGGCATTCAAGCACTTATATCACGTAAGCATATAGCCTCATGGTAAGCATGCTATTATGGCAGTCACTCACACGCATGCAAGGATGCTAAAGCATAAAACTTACCGAGTACTCCAAGCCAAAACAGAAGCTCATTAGAAATCATGGATGATCCTAAATATGCTGAAATGCCTAATGCAACACATGCAGAAATGCAAACTATAGCAGGCTCGGCTATTCTAAACATGGCATATGGAATGCTACAGCTAACATGTATTCAACTTGGAATTGAAATACGATGCAGTTAGTATGATGCGCCGAGCCCGGTGCATGCAAAACAGATGAATGAATGCAAACATGCTATCATACTGTATGCTAATTGAAATATGCCCTAATCTAACCATCATAAGCAGGTAAATAAAAGGGAAGAAAGACGTGGGGTTGGAAGACATACATCACACTCACCCACACTTATTACAATTATGCCCTCGCATAGAGGGTCCAAATAAATATACAGTCCCGAATAAAAGAATAGTACAGTCCAAATAATACAGTCCAAATAATGTACAAATTCCTAATTAATTAACAAATTAACTAAGAAAGCTGTAAAACTGGCATGCAAGCCAGGGACTGCCTTGATTCCGCTCCGGGTGATGAATGATGCATGTTCGGGTTGCCTTTGTGCGGAAATCCATGACGATGCCCCAATTAGCCTCTGTTTGCACCTGTTCTTGAAATGCGTGCCAAGCTCCGAAAAGTTGCTGATTCTTCATTTTGCTGCAACAAAGAGCAGGAAAGGGGCATGGCAATGTATTTTCACAAATGTATGTGTGTCTCGATCCTCGTGCCACCAATCACGCATATCGATGCATGATGGCCGAGGAGTCGAATTGCACAACTCAATATGAAATGAATGCATATGAAAATACAACAAAACCTAACTCCATCATGGATAATCCGGAGTGTCGGTGACTGGGGAATTGAGACACGTTCCGTCACTTAGAGTACGGAACGTATCTCGTTTCCCGTGCCCGGGCTGACTTCTATCCCGAACACGATGCAATATGCATGATATGCATGAAATGCAACTAAGATACAACCGAACATGCGAAAGGCTATGAAATGGCATACACGATGCACGAGGAAACATGGCATACACAATGCACTAGTATACGGCCTAGCATACGCAATGCTATGGAATGAAATGGCATACACAATGCGTAATGGACTTACACCAACAGAAGTGGACCTCGGCCACACTCACATAAGAGGCCATAAGATGAAAATGAGACAACTCGAAGTGCGTGCACGCATGCACGCAAACCGAGGACCGAACCTCCGGCACGGAATGCCACTCTAACAAGACATGGCAAAACATGGAATATGAGATGCAAGCAGGCAAATTTCAGCAGCTAAATGAAGGGCAAAACAGCCCCGAAACATGGCGAAATGAAACCCGATGCATGGAACGAGTCCCGAAACATGAATTTTGATGCATGAGATGGCCTATAGCTATGCAATGCATGCATAATTTGATCATGAAGTGTTAAGACAGATTCAAGACAGTCCCAAGACAAGAATTTTTACAGTTTTAAACATGGCCAAACAGCAAGCACAAGTGGGGCTAAATTAGCATGCAAAAGAGGGGGGGGCAAGAGAGGAGTATGAGACAACCCACAAATGCTGGCCCCAAACAGAGAAAAGGCCTTCTACAACATTGAAGAGGGACCAAAAATATGACCTTTCACAGTTTATGACAGACCCAAAAATAGATACAAGTATGGCAAACAACTCATGCAAGAAATGGGCCAACAAAGGGGCAAAGAAGTAACTGATATATGCTGGCCCCAAACAGGTTAGGGCCCTTCAACAATGTTGAAGAGGGGCCCAAAATATGGCTTTTTACAGTATATGATCAAGCCCAAAACAGTGTAGAAATATGCTCAAAATGCCATGCAAAATTAAGGCTACAAGAGGGCTATAACATGAAGTATACCAAGGATGTCTCAAACAGCCCTAGACCCTTAATGAAACATGAAGAGGGGGTCATTTTAGGGCTATTTTAAGTTCGGACCAAGGTCCAAAAACAGAGACACAATAGCCTAATAAATCATGCAAAAAAGGGGATCTAAGAGGGGTACAATGACAAGTGATACATGGAGGTCCCAAACAGTGTTGAGCCCTTCTTCAATGTTGAAGAAGGGCTCAAAATAAGCCTATCTACAGTTTACATCATGCTCCAAAACATATTACACATAGGCCAAAAATACAATGCAAGATTATGGCATACAAAGGGGTAATGAAGCAAGTGCAAAATGGGGGTCCCAAACAGGGTAAGACCCTTAATGAAAGATGAAATAGAGCTCAAAAAAATGCCACTTTCAGTTTTGGTCGGAGCTCAAAACAGCAAGCAAAAGGGGCTAAGAAAACTTGCAAAAATGAGCTAGAAAGAGGGAGAAATCAACTCACCCTTGAAGACCAATCCTTTGCTACCTCTTGGATCAAGAAAAGCTACCTCCTAGCCTCTGAGAAGACCTCCAAGCTGCTGGAAATGGAAGTGGTGGTGTGGTGCTAGGTGGTGATGAAGAAAGGGGTGTAGAACTTGGATGTTTTGAGGGATAAAGAGAGAGATGGAGGGAGATGTGTATGCAAAACTCTTAGCCAATTTTTTGTAACCCTAAAACCAGAGCTGGGCAGCTGGTTATATAGGCCAAAGAGAGGAGAAAAGAGGGGGAAAAAATGGAGGGAAAATGCACCAAGTTTCCCTCCAAAAAAGCCCCCCCCGGATACAGATTTTTGGGGGGGAAAAGGTATACAGCTGTAATGTATCAACACTGAGGAACAAGGCCGGCCAACTATTGGAGCTGCAGGTGGCCGGCCGGCTACCCCCCATGGCCGGCCGGCCAGAGGTCAAAAAGGCCAAGTTGAATTAGTGGCCGGCCACCACAAATTGGCGGCCTCCCAGGTGCCCTCAACACAACCCTGTCGTTCAAAACTGGCAACTGTAAAACAGGAGAGAGAATAGGCCATTTTTAGGAGGGGTTCAAAAGGGTCAATGACAACTACTGGCCGGCCATGTAACATTTGTGTCCTCCCAGGTGTCTACAACACAAATATGGGGTTTGGAGCTGAAGAAAGTAGCCCTAGGGTGGTCAACATTGGCTTGGAAGTGGAAAAAACCGGCGTCGGCAGGCGATGAAGGAATATAACTGGTTGCTGGAACAATTACTGGCCTCTCACTCTTCTACGACCTTCCTGGTGATGAAACAGAGGTACCTGCCAAAAATGAACGAAAACCGATGTAAAATGAAGGTTCGAGGGCCGAGACGCGCAGTCTGAGGCCCCGAAAACTGACTTTTAGGCACCGGGAGTGGTGTTCGACTACGAAGTGGGTCTCTCGAACCTCAGTGTCCCTCAAAAGGGAGTAAATAAGATGCATGCCAAAAACCGGAGCAAACGGAGATAGTTAGGCGGTCCCGAACCGAGGCACACGGCCTCACGGCTCCGAAAACCGAGAACCGGGCTCCGAAATGGGCAGAATGGCCTACGACCACGAAATGTAGCCCACGGCCACCGAGAGATGGTCTACGAGACCTCTCCCTCCCTTTGGGAAAAGAAACAGAGAAAACCGAGCCTGGTTCGCAAATCGAGGCGAGGCACAGAAAAGCCCGGAAGTCCGGAGACAGGGCTTACGGCCGAGACTCTGAAACCTCTAGACGAGCACGATATGCAACATCACCAAGCGCTCAATCGGTGACGTCTGAGTCTTAAGGTCGATCAAAAATGGGGTGTCTACAGTTGCCCCTCTTTGACAGAACTCAAAAGTCACAAGTGACGGGAGTGAATGTCAAAGCCCAGAGACGACCCATTTTTGACAAGGCCGAAGACTTAGACAATCATACAAGATAAACAGAGATATGCCCGCAGGCAGGGGGACAAAATGCAAAGCGATATGCAGGAAGCCAAATGTAACTCGATGTTCGTACAAATGCAGCAAGCTGTAATGAAGCAAGTATTCGCAAATAGATGCAACAGTTTTAAGCAAGAATGCAAAGCAACAACTACATTTCATGTAGTTAGGAATGCAGAGAATTATTCAATTCTCGTCGCGTCTCACACGGAGAAGATACGATACCTGCGCGATTCGTCTGGTCGCACCAGTTTCAAATGAACCGTACATACAATATCGTGCCTGCAAAAGAGAGAAACTCAACAAGCACAACATGTTTAGCAACATATATTCAATGGGATATCGAAAGCTTGGCAAAAGCGGTGTCGGTGAGTGAATACATCGCAATGCGAGAAGGGAGCGTGCGTGACAACGCAAGCTTGAGCACAGAGGCATGGTAATATCAAGAAAACGTGCATGACAATGCAAGTATGTTCATGAGAATGCAAGTTAGATGCACAATGATGCAGAACAATCGCAAATCAGGACACGTGTTTGTCGCAAAACGGTGAGCAAGGAAATGCGTGTTTCGGCGAGGGCGGCTCGATTGCGGTCTCCGGTTCACCTCCCGGAGAGGTTACAAAAGGATACACCTTGATTTTGATGAGTAATGATGAGGCACATGTCAGAAATTGAAGCTGAAGTTCCGGCGGAGTGATTTCGCGACAGAAAGTGCACTTTTCTTGAACTTTTTCAGGTCCCGGGAACTCCAATCCTCCTCAAAATTTGCAGAGAGCTTAGGACCCACCTAGGGATCACCACCGGCCAGTTTTCTTCCCCTGGGGAGGCCACCGGCCAGGTTTCAAAAAGAGGATGGCCGGCCAGCCAGAAAAGGTGGCCGGTCGGCCACTTGTCCAAGTCCGCGGGCATTTTGGTCTTTTCACCTTCTTTCCTTTATATTCACTCACTCAAACACTTTGAGCTCATAACCATAGCTCCGAAATCTTCTCCTCTTGCTTCCCAAACCATTTTCTCACTCAGATCTGTGCTCCATACACGTTTTCCAACGCCCCACACAAGTTGTTTTCGCAAAAACTTCCCGTTTCAAGCACTTTGAACCGATTAAATTTTGATTTCGGTGTCTCTTTTCTCATTTTCGCCACTTGAGGTAAGTTTGTCTCAATATTTGGAAGATTTTCTCGGGAGTTGACTTTTGTTGACTTTTTCATTTCCCGGGAGTTGACTTTTTGTTGACTTTTTCCAATTTTTGCTCATTTTTGCTCATTTTTTGCTCTTTTTGCAGATTTTATGAAATGGCCGGTCATTTTCCCCACGGCGGAGGTCCTCCGGGTGCCGGGGATGATTTTGATGTCATGACTCTGTCTCTGAGGGTTCGACCCTTCATTCCCGAGAGGTACGCCCCGCCGGCACACGTTCTTCCGCGGGCCGTTTTTCGTCACTTCACTGACTTTGATGAGCGAGTGCCCGGAGATCTGCTTCTGCGGGAGCCAGAGTATCACCTCTCATATGAGGCACGAGAGGTATTTACTTCGTTTTTACCTTTTTCTGCAACATATTCTGTGTTCTTTCATGCACTTCGTGTCTTTGCCATGTTTGTCTGCTCATTTTGAGTAAGCAGCTTATTTAGAATGTTTAGTTCGTGACACAGCATCCTGTTTGCATTCTGAACACATAGTTCAATCACTTGAATTTCTGAACACTTGGCCCATAAATTGATTGTGGACGCACGGCACACACTGGTAGGGAATTGAACACACGGCCCAATACTTGAATTCTGAGATGAACACACAGCCCATTCTTTAATGTCGAACACACAGTTCATTGTTGAGGTGAACACACGGCACACACTGATTGAGAGTTGAACACGCAGCCCAAACATTTGAGATGAACACGCAGCCCATATTTTGATGTTGAACACACAGCTCGTCGTTGAGGTGAACACACGACACGCACTGGTTGAGAATAGAACACGCAGCCTTAACTCTGATTTTCTGAACACACAGCCCAAATTGAAGGTGAACACGCAGCACACACTGATTGAGAATAGAACACACAGCCCTAACTTGGATTTTCTGAACACACAGCCCAGATTGAAGGTGAACACGCAGCACACACTGATTGAGAATAGAACACGCAGCCCTAACTCGGATTTTCTGAACGCACAGCCCAAATTGAAGGTGAACACACGGTACACACTAATTGAGAATAGAACACGTAGCCCCAACTCGGATTTTCTGAACACACAACCCAAATTGAAGGTGAACACGCAGCACACACTAGTTGAGAATAGAACACGCAGCCCAAATTGAGATTTTCTGAACACACAGCCCAAATTGAAGGTGAACACGCAGCACACACTGATTGAGAATAGAACACGCAGCCCTAACTCGGATTTTCTGAACGCACAGCCCGAATTGAAGGTGAACACGCGGCACACACTAGTTGAGAATAGAACACGCAGCCCTAACTCGGATTTTCTGAACACACAACCCAAATTGAAGGTGAACACGCAGCACACACTAGTTGAGAATAGAACACGCAGCCCAAATTGAGATTTTCTGAACACAAAGCCCAAATTGAAGGTGAACACGCAGCACACACTGATTTAGAGTAGAACACGCAGCCCAAACTCTGATTTTCTGAACACACAGCCCAAATTGAAGGTGAACACGCAGCACACACTGATTGAGAATAGAACACACAGCCCTAACTCGGATCTTCTGAACACACAGCCCAAATTGAAGGTGAACACGCAGCACACACTGATTGAGAATAGAACACGCAGCCCTAACTCGGATTTTCTGAACGCACAACCCAAATTGAAGGTGAACACGCGGCACACACTAGTTGAGAATAGAACACGCAGCCCTAACTCGGATTTTCTGAACACACAGCCCAAATTGAAGGTGAACACGCAACACACACTAGTTGAGAATAGAACACGCAGCCCAAATTGAGATTTTCTGAACATACAGCCCAAATTGAAGGTGAACACGTAGCACACACTGATTTAGAGTAGAACACGCAGCCCAAACTCTGAGATGAACACACAGCCCATTCATTTCATTTGCACACAGCTCATTCATTTCATTTGCACACAGCTCATTCATTTCATTTGCACACAGCTTATTCATTTCATACTGACACATGTATTCATTCTGAATGCAGGTTGGTTCTCGCACGGTGCGGGGATACGGCTCCACCGCTGCTAGGGATTGGTACGCTGAGCTCCCGGAGGCCGTCCGGGATTTAGTTGATTTGGCAGGGTTCGGGTCCTTCTGCGCCGGGTTATCGCGTTGTCTTGCCAGGAGGACACTGATGGCAGCTTTGGTGGAGAGATGGTGGGACACCACCAACTCCTTTCATTTTTCCGCCACTGGGGATTTGACTATGACCCCGCTGGATTTTGCTGTATTGATTGGCCTAGACATAGGAGGTCGGCCCATTTCTTACGATGAGGACATGGGCGAATGGGAGGCCACTTGGATACATTTGCTGGGGGCCCGCCCGCCTGTTGATAGAGCTTCAGGGAGAGTCCGATACACCTGGTTCTCTTCCCACTTTTGGAGGGAGGGGATGGAGCCCGGGACTCCTGAGGAGGCAGAGCAGTATGCCCGTGGTTTTCTTATGTTTCTCTTCGGGACTACGCTGTTTGCCGATAGAGGGAACACGGTGGGGCTGTATTTATTGAGCGCCTTGGTGGACCTATCACAGGTCAGACGATATGATTGGGGTGGCGCCGGCCTGGCTACCCTTTACTGCTACATGAGCGCGACCTCCCGCGGGCAGAGAGACTTACTTGGTGGTTATTGGAGGGCCTGGGAGGTACTTTCTGTCCTCTTGATTTACATTTCTGCTCCTCATTACTTGTACATTGCACACACAATGCACTTTACACTATGTATTTTGCCCTCAGCACTTTGTATTTACATTCTGCTCTGCTTTCCTCAGTTATGGGTCTACGTATATTTCCCGACGTTAGCCCCAGAGTTGGTGGTGGCAGGGCCCCTCATGACCCCGTACTCACTGATATTCGAGGGTCAGCACCGGCTGAGACCCCGAGAGACTCTCCTTTATCTGCGGCAGTATTTCGACACTGTGCGGACGACGGAGGTATTTCAGAACTCTCAGTCCCTTCCGTTTTCATCTTTGATCTGTTTTGTACATTCCCGATTTCTGATTGGTTTATGCATTGGTTATCTGCAGATTACCTGGCAGCCCTGGGCGCCCTTGGGTGATGGTCTCCGATTTCAGTATGTTGGAGGATCGGGCGCTTCCCAGTATAGGATCCTATTTGAGGGACCAGTTGGTAGAGCATGGTTTCTGGGGGAACGCTTCTTGCGTCAGGTATGGGGCTATACTTCTCAGGACCCTCCCGCAGCACCCCCAGTTACTATGCGGACTGCTGATAGGCTCTCTTCCCGGGATGTTGTTAGTGCTATGCTAGGCACTGATGCTTTGCTACATCTTGAGGAGGGGGACTATGCCACTTATCGCCACGTATATCTGATGCCTCCCTTGACGGGAGTGCGCACTCCCTCGATGAGGCCTATTAGTGTGCCGTTTTCGAGCCAGGCTCGGGCTACAGATATTCCTTCCAGCAGCGGGGCCGGTACATCCAGAGGTGGGGGTGGATCGATTCCCCCGATTCCTCCAACTCTTCATCATCCTGGGTGGCCAGATATGCCGACCGAGTTGACGAGTTGGCGATTTGGGACTCCTTATCAGATCTCGCTGGAGCCTCCTCTTCCGAACCACAGATATGTCAGAGATCCTGATTCGCCACCGGTATGTTTTACAGCTTTGATTTATCAAGTCGGATACTTAGACATTCATTCCTTTACTGATAGTTTCGCATTTGTATCTACAGCCTCCTGTTGAGTACGTGGATGAGATGCTTGGAGTGATGGCCGCGTTTGAGGGCATGTTCCTGTGGAGGGAGGCACAGCTGGCCATTATGGGTGTGCAGGTACTGTTCATCTTTCTTGTATTTATCGTATTTCTGATGGCACGCTGGTTTTGAACACCTTACTGCATTGATAGGCTGTTTGTGTAGAGCACATCGGACACACACCCTACTCACATACTGTACTTGCATCTGATTTTCATATTTGAACTGATGTATTGAACTCTTCACTTTCAGATGCCTCCTGTGTATGCTCCGCCGCGGGCCGGGCCACCCGGGCCCTCTCAGGGAGGTCGATCGTCTGGACCTTTTCGAGGAGTTGGGCCATTTCGAGGAGCTGGGCCATCTAGGCCTTTTCGAGGGGCTCGAGGAGGGTCCTCTCGCAGACGCAGGGCACATATTATAGAGGCGGAGCCCGATGAGGATGAGGAGGAGGAGGTCGCAGGCCGTCAGTCGGAGACATCCGCTGAGGAGGGGGATTCCGGTCTTGGTTCCGGGAGTGGAGGCGAGGCTGAGGGGGATCCTGAGGATGACAGCTCCGACCCGGATGGTGATGGTGGTGCAGAGGTTGTCTCGCAGAAGAGGATGAGGAGGGCCTCTCATTCCCGCTCCAGAGAGCGTTGATGCTGCTGTTCCTTGCTTTATTTTCCTTTTTGCTAGTAGTTTGTAGCACTTTGCATGTTGTTAGGCAGTTTTTATTTTCTGTAAAACTTGTACCTTTGTTAAAGGAAATATGATGGGGTGAAACAGCTTTTTGAGAAAGTGTTGTATTTTTATGCTCTCAGCATCGCATTGCATCATTTTGCACGAAAATGGGATTGAATGGAAATGTGCACTGTGCATTTACCGGGTCAGGTAATGAACCGACGCAACAAATCAAATAACTCGACTCACTAAGAAATAACCGAATCTTGGCAAGTTTACAACTCGATAAGCAAAATACAACAATGTTAACGACTCGATAAACAAACAAGACTTAACAAAATTGCGTAAACAAAGAGTAACAACTCAAAACACAAAATACGACAGCTCGACAAAACTTACAACTCGATAAACAAAACGACAACTCGATAAGCAAAAATTACAACTTGATAAACAAAACAAAGCGTACTTCGGACGATTTGGACAACGGAACGCATCCGAAACAGAGGGAAATGGAGGCCTTCGATACACCCGATGCTTGGAAATGCCTGGAACTTTCCTTTGGAGGGTAAAACAGGACCAATGGCACACATGGGAGCATGGCCGGCCACTTTTGGGAGCCGGCTGGCTAGTTTTTGTATCTGAGGGGGGAAAAGGTAGCCGGCCTGCTAGAAAAGGTGGCCGGCCGGCCACTTTGCCTAGCAGCCACCAAATTTTTGACACGTGTCCCCGAATAGTGTCTCACCCCCTTTAAAAGCGTCAAACCCGTGGTTGATTCATTTCATCTTAGTTTTTCACCAAAATGGAAGCCTTTTTTGCCGAAAATCTCACAGTTTGGATGGCTTCTCTAGATGGCTCGGAAAAGCTGAATTTCCGGGGTTTCGGCTTGAATGCACTATTCACGTTGAGCCGCACTCCGCTGCACTTTCCCTTCCTCCATGCTGCGGCGAGGTTTTGGAACCCAGTGACGCATGTCTTTAGCTTCGGCGGGCAAGAGGTATGTCCTACTTTTGAAGATTTTCAGGTTTTGCTGGAGTCTGAACGTTCGGGAGAGATCTTGCCTCAGTTTCGCTTTGGCCATGCCCAAGCTTTAGGGCGGATGTGCGGGCTCTCTGTGCACAACGTTCGGTCTCTGATCTGTAATGGGGAACTGGACATCCTCGGCCTGATTCATCATTTTTCCGGCGTCGGTGACCGCAGTGACCATCACTGGCAAGGGTTCCGACAACATGCCCTTTGCTTGTGTCTGCTATCTCACTTTCTGCTCGCCTCGGGCTTTGGTGGGCCTAGCCTTCGTCTGATTGAAGTTGCTCAAGGCTTGAAGGAAGGAAAGAGCTGTATTGCTATGGTGCTGGCCGAAACGCTGATGGGTTTGGATGCTTTCCACCGCCGGGAGACGACCAGATTTTCGGGGAGTCCACTACTGCTATAGGTAAGGTTTCCCACCCAACCTCACATATGTATTTGCTCACATCACTCGGCCCTCAGGCTCGGTTTTTCTCACAAAACCCTTTTCTTACTTTTCTTTCATCGCACATCTCTCTATTCTTTATTCTCTCATTTTTCATCCCTCCCCAGGTATGGTTGATGGATAAATTGCAGGTTGTGGACTCTTGTCCGACCTACTCAGCCCGCGGCTACTTTTTTCGACAACGTCTAGTCGATGCTCTCGATGAGGAATGGTGGTTTGACTGGATGTGCAACTTGTCTGCAGATCGCATTGCTTGGCGCTGCCCTTGGCTCAATCTCCCAGCAATGGGTTATAGCATGTCCCGGCTGATCGGGATTCAGTTGATTGGTCTGACCCACTGTGTATTCTACTTCCCGTTCCGGTTCCTGCGTCAGTTCGGTCATGATCAGACTTGCCCACCAGAGGGGATTGAGTATTCGGCTGCTTTCCCGGTTCGAGGCGCACAACTTGCCCGATATGCCACGGCATGGAGGACTAGAGAACTCCTGGCCCCCGCCCCTACTTTCAACTGCACTTTGTCTGACGAGTGCTGGGATTGGCTCAATGAGGAGGCACAGACCGGGCCCAGCTTGGCATCGGAGGCTTCGACTAGCTCTGGGAGGGGGCGCAAGGACACCTGACTTGACTATGCCCCAGATTTATTGCTTTATTAGTACTTTCAAGTTTTCATTATGAGTGTAATAAAAAGGAACTTCAATTGTATGCAAGAGCAGGAGAACTCTGTTTTGAAATCAATGAAATTGAAGGTTGTGGTACTGAAAATTTTTCGCTTTGGTCCAAAAATGGTCTTAGTTGTAAAAAGATTAATTTGAACAAAGTCAACTTTTATTAAAACTTTTCAAAACTATTTTCGATATGGATCAAAACTGGACACGCCTGAGATCTGTCACTGGGATGCACAACCCCGGATCCTAGCAACTGGAAAGTTGCCCCTAGTCTGAACGGTACCACAACACCTCCTGGCAACGGAAAGTTGCCCCTAGTCTGAATAGCACTGCACCGGAGATTACGATGAATGCTGATGGACAATGATGACTGAGATGATCAAAATGGACAAAGTTGATCGGGGAAAATGTTTATGGCTGAACTTCAGGATGAAGCTACCTACGTATCCCAAAGATGGGAATCAAGCCTTACGTAGTTCAGGCTTAGGTTCGCTCGGGTATTTTCGCTCTCCTTTTGCGCTCTAACTTTTGCCAAGGCCGCCCTTTGCGGGTTTTCAACCTTGCGAGCTCAGTTTTTATATTTTCAAATTTTTTGTGCTCTGAGTTTTGCCTAGGTCGCCCTTTCGGGTTTTCGGCCTAGCGAGCCTCTCAAGGATAGTATTTCTTCAACTTGTCCATGTTGATCGGTTGGGAGAACTCCAAGCCATCTAGATCCACCAGAACCACAGCTCCACCTGACCAGATTGACTTGATGATGTAGGGACTAGTCCAATTGGGTCTGAACTTGCCCCTAGGGTCATGGATGGGAGCTCGGTTGTCCTTGAGTACCAAATCTCCTTCCTTTAAATTCCTGGACTTGACTTTCTTGTTAAAAGCCCGGGCGATTCTGCGTTGATAGCCTTGAATGTGGTACAGTGCTTTCAGTCTTCTCTCATCAAAGAGCATGAGTTCCTCAAATCTGCTCTGCTGCCAATCTGCCTCGGCTATTTGACACTCAGCCAATACTCATAATGATGGAACCTCAATCTCAATAGGTAGAACGGCCTCCATCCCATAAACCAATGAATACGGAGTCGCCCCAGTAGAAGTTCTGATTAAAGTCTGGTAGCCCCACAGAGCAAACGGCAGCTTATCTGGCCAGTCCCGGTAGGTTTCCACCATCTTCTGCAATATGTGCTTGATATTCTTGTTGGCGGCCTCAACCGCTCCGTTGGTCTGCGGCCGATATGTAGATGACTTGTGAAAAGCCACGTTGTATTTTTCCAACAAGTCTATCACTTCCTTCTTGAAGTGGGAACCGTTATCTGAAATTATCTCATTTGGGACCCCGTAGCGACAGATGATGTTGTTTCTGATAAATTTTGCAACGTGCGAAGCCTTCAACACCGCGTAAGATTGGGCCTCAACCCACTTTGTAAAATAATCTATCGCAATCAGGATGAACTCATGTCCATTCGACCCCTTTGGCGTAACAGCCCCAATCACATCAATTCCCCAGACTGAGAATGGCCATGGTGAAGTCATATTGTATAGCTTTGTCGGCGGGATGTTCATGCGATTTGCATGGATCTGACACTTGTGGCATCGCCGGATGAAACCGATACAATCCTCCTCCATGGTGGACCAGTAGTACCCCTGTCTGAGGATCTTCCGTGCCAGCATTACCCCATTCATATGTGCTCCACATTCTCCTCCATGGATGGCTTCCATTAGGCGCTTCGACTCTTCGGCATCAACACACAGTTTATGCATTCCCAGATGACCCCTTCTGTACAGCTTACCCCCACAGATGATGAACTGAACGGCCAATCTTCTTATTGCCCTTTTATCCTTGGCATTTACCCCTAGTGGGTATGTTTCCTTCTCTAAGAAATTCCAAATGTCGTAGTACCAGGGGTTTTCATCCTGAACCTCATCTATAGCAGCAATCGACTCATAGGCTGGTGCAAATTTCTGATCAATGATAACTGGACGCATCCGGACTCCACATGGGATGTCTATCATGGAAGATAGAGTTGCTAAAGAATCTGCGAACTTGTTATTCTCTCTTAGTAGATGAGTAAAACTTAGCTTCTCAAACCGAGGAATTAACAAATCCAAGGTCTGGTGATACATCATCATCTTTTCCTCTTTTATTTTCCAGTCTCCTTTTGCTTGAGACACAACAAGGTTCGAGTCCCCAATGACGTCCAGTCGTCTTGCCCCTAGTTCTAGGGCTGCTTCTAGGCCAGCAATGCATGCCTCATATTCTGCTTCATTGTTCGAGACTTTGAATCGGAGTTTGAAGGCTAGGGGAATACGAGAATTGTCGGGTGCTATCAGCAACACTCCTATCCTATACCCGTACTGATTTGATGCTCCATCGAAGTACATCGTCCAAGTTTCGTCGTCGATATGCAAAATTGCTTCATCTGGGAACAAGTATTCAACTGCTTCATCCCCCTCAACCGGATGGTCGGCAAGGAACTCTGCTACTGCTCTTCCTTTGACTGACTTGCGTGTGACATACTTTAAATCAAATTCGGAGAGCAACAGCAACCAACGAGCTAGCCTACCCGTAAGTGCTGGTTTCTCGAAAAGATATTTGATGGGATCGAGTCATGAAACCAACATTACGGAGTGAGCTAACAGGTAGTGCCGCAGCTTCCTGGTAGCCCATACCAAAGCTAAGCAAGCCTTCTCCAGCAGTGTATAGCGAGTTTCATACTCTAGCATCTTCTTGCTCAGATAGTAGATGGCTCTCTCCACCCTGTCTTCAGACTTTTGTGCGAGCATACAGCCCATCGTGGTCTCAGTCGCTGATAAGTACAAAATCAACGGTTTCCTCGGTTCTGGTGGTGATAAAACGGGCGGGTTCTGTAGATATTCTTTGATCTGCTCAAACGCTGCTTGACATCGGCCGTCCCATTGAAATTTCTTGCCTTTCTTCAGGAGACCAAAAAGTGGTTCACAAGTCAAGGTTAATTTTGAGATAAACCGCCTTATGAATTGCACTTTACCCAGAAAGCCTCTCACCTCCTTTTCAGTCCTTGGTGGGGGCATTTCTAGGATGGCCTTGATTTTGGAAGGGTCGACTTCGATGCCCCTTTGTGTAATCAGAAACCCCAGCATTTTTCCCGCTGTAACGCCGAATGTACACTTTTGAGGGTTTAGCCGCAACCGAAATTCTCTAATCCTTTGAAAAAACTTGTGCAAGGCGGTGTAGTGGCCCTCTCTTTCTTTGGACTTGACAATCATGTCGTCCACGTACACCTCAACCTCCTTGTGGATCATATCATGTAATATTGTGGTTGCGGCCCGTTGATAAGTAGCTCCAGCATTCTTCAACCCAAACGGCATGACTCTATAGCAGTATGTCCCCCACGGGGTGGTGAATGCAGTCTTTTCCCTGTCTTCTGGTGCCATTACTATCTGGTTGTAACCTGAGAAACCATCCATAAATGAAAGCAACGCGTGCCCTGCTGTGAAATCCACCAACTCATCAATATGCGGTAAGGGAAAGTCGTCCTTCGGACTAGCTCTGTTCAAATCCCTGAAGTCCACGCATACTCGGATCCTTCCATCATTCTTCGGCACTGGAACAATGTTGGCCAACCAAGTCGGATATTCAGATACCAGCAGGAAGCCTGCGTCGATTTGCTTGGTGACCTCTTCCTTAATTTTGAGAGCCCAGTCCGGGCGGATCCTCCTGAGTTTCTGCTTGACAGGTCGGGCCTCGGGGTCAAGGGGGATCCGATGCTGTACAATCTCAGGATTGATTCCAGGGATGTCTTCGTAGGACCACGTGAAAACATCTTTGAAATCTTTTAATAAAGCGACTAAGCGCTCGCGTTCCTCCGAAGACAACGTGGACCCGATCTGGACCAGCCGCGGGTCCTCCTCAGTACCAATGTTCACGGTAGTGATTTCGTCCACTAGGGGTTTAACAAATCTCTCCTGCTCCTACTCAATTAATCGTTGCAAAACCGGAGGAACTTCGTCCTCGTCGTTTTCAAAATTTTGAAAGTATGAATTAATGCAATAAATTAAGGGCACAGAAAAGTACTCAGAAACCACAGTTGCTTGATTCTCATTAGGCACATCCAAATCGTCCGATTCATTTACAACAGATTCAAATGAAAAGGAAAAAGACGACCTAGACAGGACTGTGGCATCCGGGTTAACATCCCCAGGAGTACCAGACTCAGACTCAGTCGAGCTGGAATTTGATTCCGACTCACAAGACTCGGTGGAATCAGATTCCGGCTCACTACCTGACCCGGTGCTGCTGGACAAAAATCCCTCTTCGTATTGCCAAGTGAGAGAAGGTGCGATAGATGCATCCAAGATAACTGCTGGTTGGCTCGCAGCCGTTTCATCCCCAATCATGGAAACCGCGAAGTTATCCCCCAAGCACTTATGGTCGATCGGAGGATCAGAGAGTAGACATGCCAGCGCTACCCCCATTTCAAATTCTGTGCCCTCAGGATCCACTGCCTTACACTGCTCAACCTCAGCTGATGGGTCTGTCTGCTCTGTGGCAACGTCATCCCCGGATAGTTGCAGGTCGAAGAAGATCTCGAAGCCTGGCACGCGCTTCTTCTCTGCGTTTAGCCACGGCTCTGGAAAGCCGCAAAATGGAAAGTCCTCCCCTTTCCGGACAAAGCGTCCGTTCAGGGTACCCTGGATGGGCTTATGCATCAAGTTAAATGGCTTCCCAACCTGCTTTACTCTGGCTCTGCCGGCCATTTCTTTCCCTTTCCTCACCCAGTCCTCTTTGGTGGGCAGATAACCTAGTCCAAAGGTATGCGGGTTGTGTGGCACTTCGGCCAATGTTGCGACGCCTTTCCTGCCGCTCCTTTCTAATCCCATCCCGGGGATGTGTTGTAGTTTGTTCATGAGGTAGACGGATTGAGCGCTGACGTACACACCTTCATTCACAGCCATAATATTCTGCACCACTCGGGCCTCAGCCAAAGTGAACCCCGATAAGAACACATCCTCCGTGCCATGCTCGATTTCTAGAACTGGTGTAGATACTTCTGGCGGAGGATGGATGGATGAATTTCCGAAGACAATAGCCACCCCTTTCCCGTGAGGGTACTTCAGCATTTGATGTAGAGTGGAAGAGACTGCCTTTACTTGGTGCAACCACGGCCGCCCCAAGAGTAAGTTGAAGGTTGCGGGAACGTCCAAGACATGAAATTCGATGTTGTGTTGTCCTGGACCAACCTGGGTCTGAATCCTGACAGTCCCCATCACTTCTCTGCTAGTATTATCGTATGCTCTGATCACCTGAGTTGTCGGGATGAAGTCTGCGGGCTTCAACCCGATTGTATATGCTGTTCTGGCTGGGCAGACATTGATGGCGGACCCGGTATCAACAAGTACCACCGGTATCCACTTGTCTCTACATTCCATGGAGATGTAGAGAGGTTTGTTATGATTCACGCCCTCAGGCGGCAGTTCTTTGTCTGAGAAGGTTAAAGCCCGGGAACCTCCTCCCGGAAAAACCAGCCCAACCAGTTGCTCTGGCGTAGTGTCTATAGAGAGTTTGGCCTTGTCCATAGCGGATAGGACAGCCTGTCTGTGTACCCGTAATGCCATGAGCAGTCCCCAGATGGAGATGTCTGCTTGTATCTTCTTCAATTGCTTGAGCACAGCTTCTTCTTCAATCTGTTTCTCTCTCTGTTTCTCGGCTTCCTTGTCTTTCCCAGATGCCTCAGGTTGGTCTAAGTGCGGAGGCTTGAAATACCGCCCACTTCTTGTCATATGAGCGATCTCGTCAATATACCAGGTATCATCTGGTTGACTACTCCCCCAGTCCTCATCTGTGTGGGCAAGACATAAGTCATCGTTTTCCCACCACATTCCGTCGGCAGCCGACAGACACCTGTCCGGCTCCGGTATGATCGTACTCGCAGCACCTTCAATCTTCATGCCCGCAGCATTTCCTGTTCCCGTGCACACAGCACTCTCGACCCCCACATGGGCCTTAGCTTTTCTGATTCTCTCAGAATCCTCAAATCTTTGTTGTTCCAACTGTGTCAGTACAGCTGGTTGGTCAATGTTCCCTGTATTTACAATCCCCAAATTTTGAGCGAAATTCTTAGTGCCGGCGCTTTCCGGCGGTGTATTCTGACTCTCGGCCTTTCCGGCCACCACTGATACTCTCGCCCCTGCCGGGCCTTGTTCTGGTTGATATTCCACAATGTCTGGTTGATCATCTAACCATCCGGTAACTTCTGCCGACTCCTCATATTCAAACCAGTTGATTGTTGCATCGCCTGATTCTTGGTCGTTGAAGAACTAGAGGTTGGCAAAGTCCTCTTCCATTGTTGTCAGGTCATCCGCCCCCTGTTCAAGTCTGTCCCCCTGAATCACACACAGTTCATTTTTATCTGGCAGTCCCACACTCGGCTCAGACTGGCCCACTGACTGGATGTATTCACTTGGATCGTAGGCCCCTGCAGCGAGATTCCAAGACTGTTCCATCCCAAACTCAACAACCCCATTTTCCTCTGAAATCTGCCTTGTCCCATCTTTGGTGGTCACCACCTTTGGCTCAGATTGGGTTGTGGAGATGTCCATCATGCACAAGTCAGTGCAGACAGGAAGGATCACCTCCGGCTTAGGTAGGTGGGATGGGGTGATATAGATACTGGGATCGTAAGACACGACCCCAGTTTGGATGAAGTTGATTCTGTTGGGAGGAGGGGCTTGGTTATGTGGTGGGAGAGGATTTGTTGTGACGTTGGGTTTTTCGAGAGGCGCGATCACCTGCTTGTCGATAAGATCCTGGATCTCGTGACGCAACCTAAAGCAACGGTCGGTGTCATGACAGTGCTGTTGGTGATACGCGCAGTATCTCGCCGGGTCATGAGAGAGAGGGAGTGGATTTGGTAGTGGCCTCGGCTCTAGGGGCGTCAAATGCTTCTTCCTGATTAATACCCCCAGAGCCTTGGACACGGGCATATAGAGGGGTGTAAAGGTTCTTTGGCCTTTGGGCTAATATTTTGTGGTTTGGGTATTACTTCCGGATGCACCGGAGAAGGGTGTGGCCGCCGCGGGCCTTGGATGGGGAGGGGGAATGGTGGTGACCATACTGACCTCCGGAGCTCTTGTGTTTGCAGCGCCACTCGGGCCTGCGTTGTTGTTGCAGTTAAATGTCCTCCGGGGTTGTTCCCGGTCCTGGTCAATCAGACCTTGTTTCATCGCATCCTCGATTTGTACCCCCATCTCGTGTAAGTCTGAGAAAGTGGGAAAGGGGAGGACAATCATCTTCTGCATCAATTTTGGTTGGAGATTGTGCACAATCATCCTGATTTGGTCTTTATCAGTGGGCCTCAAAGTCATCATCGATGCCTTTGCCCTCCATCGAGTCACAAAATCGGAGAAAGTTTCCTTGGGCTCCTGCCTCGTCGTCTCAAGATCACGAGTTGTAATCTCGATCTGGGTATTGTACGAGTACTGTGCAACAAAGGCCTCAGCCATTTCATCCCAATTTCTTTTGACCTCATCTTCCAACTTCGCGTACCAAATGGCGGCTACACCTGACAAGGTTCGGCCGAATAGTGAGAGTTTTTGTGGTCTGGTTAGGCCCATTGGCCGCAGTATATCTGAAAATAGCCGGAGGTGGACCATGGGGTCCCCGGATCCATCAAAGCGATCGATCTGGGGCATTTTGAATCTATCTGGCAATGTCACAGCCACGTCGGTATATCCGTCCTTGATATCCGGAATAGCCTTCACCCCCTGGGATTTCTTGAAAAGCTTCTCAAGCTTGCTCAATTTCAGAGCTGTATGGTCTATTTCGAACTCGAAGGGAGAGTCCGGGTGGTTGGGTGTATGGGTCTTGGATAGTTGAGGCGGAAGTGGGGTCGGAATTGGCCCCGTTGGAAGGCCCGTGTCCTCCTGAATATTTGGTAGGGCGTTTTGGGGATTTGGCAGGGTATTCTGGGCGGTCGGTGCCTGCTCGGGTAGTGGGAACCCTGGTGGAGGAGGGACTGAGTGTGAGGCTGACGCTGCATTCTGCTGTTGCAGCCTAGTAATGAGCTCGGCCTACTGGGCCATGACTGTGGCCTGTTGCTTAGAAAATTCCGCTTGGCGGATGGCATCTTCCTGTATCTGTCTCATGCTCTCTTGCATTTGACGCATCATTTCCTCTATCCCGGCCATATTCTGTTGGTCCAGCTGACTGATCGGTAAGTGTATCTCTATGGCGGAAACAGAAACCCCAACATGACTGTTTGCTGCTAAAGTAGCCCACTGCCCCGGTAATCCCTGCTCTGACACACTGCGCCTTCTTGGCTTTCTCCTAACAACTGGGGGTAGGGAGTGGAACACTGGATGTCCGTCAACCAGATCCTCAGATCGATTGAGCCGACGACCTCTTGTCTAAAGTGCTTGGGAAATATCTACTAGTTCGGAAGCAATTGTGCTAAAAACCTGCCCCTAGCAAAAAGATAAATAAAGCAAAAAGGAAATAAATAACCAGATAAACGGACAGCATAACAGCTTAAATTAAATACACAACACACGGCTGGGCATAACAACACACGGCTGATAAGCTGAACACACTGTCCTCCAACACTGATCATTATCCCTGAATCACTGTCCCCGAAAACTGAATCTGATACCCGCAGATAACTGATTCTCAAACACTGACTGATGCCCGCAGGCCTGATGCTCAAACTCATAAACTGATACATGCATTCCTGTAGAGACGCACTCTAAAGCACATAACAGATAAGTGAGAGCCAAAACACCCCTATGTTGGGATAGGGTTTCCCTGTTCTATTTTGTCAGGAACTACGGTTTCACTACGCACGCAGCGGTTTCAAACAACCTATATTGGGTAAGCAACCTGTCCTAGTTTGGAATGGTCACTATGGATTCGAATATGCACTAGGTCGAATGGTCAAAAAGGGTGCCCCGGTAAAATCGGGGTTTGTGTTCCCATACTGGCAGAGCCCATAACCGGTCAGCCTTATGGACATGCCTTGACAAGACAAGCCTCCGGCAAACCGTTCAGGAATAGCAGATGGCAAACACGGTGTCCTAGGCGCACTAATGCAAATGCAATGCAAAGAAACACACAAGTGTAGTCAAAACAAGATATCATGAGTTCGAGTCAAGTTCTCTAACTCCCCAACAGAGTCGTCAGAAACTGTAGACGTCCTCGAACGCCCCGGGAGGGTTAAGTCCCGTTCTGTTCATTTGAGCTCACTACAGTTCAAGGACTCGATTGTCACGGTTCTAAATCTTGAAACAAAGAGTCCAAATCCGGCAAATCGTTTTTGAGAAAACAGATTTTTGAAAGAAGTGCCAAACATGGACTGCTTTGCCAAATACAGAGTCGCCACCTAAATATTTTATTTTTGGGAAATTTAGGAAACCCTGACTCGTTGCCTAAGGCCACGTGTCCGTCATCACCAAAGTTGCCTCGGCTCGGGAACTTGGGTACGATTGGGGAAGGTCACTTCGTGAGCATCCCCACTCGCCCGGTCAAAGACCGGCCTCTACTAACCATGATATCTAGTTTTGAAAACACTGTGTGTTCTTATTCCGGTTATTAGCCTAGATTACTACGTGATGCGCACAGCATACAAGTATAGACTGAGTCGCCTGAATTGGAACAAAACATTTCATGTTTATTTGTTTGAAAATGGTTTGCTACCCGCAGGTAGGCTTAAAATGCAGATTTTGCCACCCTCAGGTGGGCTTAGAAAAGATGGTTTTGCCACTATCTAGTGGGCTTAAAACAAACATTTGATGAATTGTTCCAATCCAAATAACCCAACCTCCACCCACAGCATTCAAGCAGTTATATCACGTAAGCATATAGCCTCATGGCAAGTATGCTATTATGGCAGTCACTCACACGCATGCAAGGATGCTAAAGCATAAAACTTACCGAGTACTCCAAGCCAAAACAGAAGCTCATTAGAAATCATGCATGATCCTAAATATGCTGAAATGCCTAATGCAACACATGCAGAAATGCAAACTATAGCAGGCTCGGCTATTCTAAACATGGCATATGGAATACTACAGCTAACATGTATTCAACTTGGAATTGAAATACGATGCAGTTAGTATGATGCGCCGAGCCCGGTGCATGCAAAACAGATGAATGAATGCAAACATGCTATCATACTATATGCTAATTGAAATATGCCCTAATCTAACCATCATAAGCAGGTAAATAAAAGGGAAGAAAGACGTGGGGTTGGAAGACATACATCACACTCACCCACACTTATTACAATTATGCCCTCGCACAGAGGATCCAAATAAATATACAGTCCCGAATAAAAGAATAGTACAGTCCAAATAATGTACAAATTCCTAATTAATTAACAAATTAACTAAGAAAGCTGTAAAACTGGCATGCAAGCCAGGGACTGCCTTGATTCCGCTCCGGGTGATGAATGATGCATGTTCGGGTTGCCTTTGTGCGGAAATCCATGACGATGCCCCAATTAGCCTCTGTTTGCACCTGTTCTTGAAATGCGTGCCAAGCTCCGAAAAGTTGCTGATTCTTCATTTTGCTGCAACAAAGAGCAGGAAAGGGGCATGGCAATGTATTTTCACAAATGTATGTGTGTCTCGATCCTCGTGCCACCAATCACGCATATCGATGCATGATGGCCGAGGAGTCGAATTGCACAACTCAATATGAAATGAATGCATATGAAAATACAACAAAACCTAACTCCATCATGGATAATCCGGAGTGTCGGTGACTGGGGAATTGAGACACGTTCCGTCACTCGGAGTACGGAACGTACCTCGTTTCCCATGCCTGGGCTGACTCCTATCCCGAACACGATGCAATATGCATGATATGCATGAAATGCAACTAAGATACAACCTAACATGCGAAAGGCTATGAAATGGCATACACGATGCACAAGGAAACATGGCATACACAATGCACTAGTATACGGCCTAGCATACGCAATGCTATGGAATGAAATGGCATACACAATGCGTAATGGACTTACACCAACACAAGTGGACCTCGGCACACTCACATAAGAGGCCATAAGATGAAAATGAGACAAACTCGAAGTGCGTGCACGCGTGCACGCAAACCGAGGACCGAACCTACGGCACAGAATGCCACTCTAACAAGACATGGCAAAACATGGAATATGAGATGCAAGCAGGCAAATTTCAGCAGCTAAATGAAGGGCAAAACAGCCCCGAAACATGGCGAAATGAAACCCGATGCATGGAACGAGTCCCGAAACATGAATTTTTGATGCATGAGATGGCCTATAGCTATGCAATGCATGCATAATTTGATCATGAAGTGTTAATACAGATTCAAGACAGTCCCAAGACAAGCATTTTTACAGTTTTAAACATGGCCAAAACAGCAAGCACAAGTGGGGCTAAATTAGCATGCAAAAGGGGGGGAGGGCAAGAGAGGAGTATGAGACAACCCACAAATGCTGGCCCCCAAACAGAGAAAAGGCCTTCTACAACATTGAAGAGGGACCAAAAATATGACCTTTCACAGTTTATGACAGACCCAAAAATAGATACAAGTATGGCAAACAACTCATGCAAGAAATGGGCCAACAAAGGGGCAAAGAAGTAACTGATATATGCTGGCCCCAAACAGGTTAGGGCCCTTCAACAATGTTGAAGAGGGGCCCAAAATATGGCTTTTTACAGTAGATGATCAAGCCCAAAACAGTGTAGAAATATGCTCAAAATGCCATGCAAAATTAAGGCCACAAGAGGGCTATAACATGAAGTATACCAAGGATGTCTCAAACAGCCCTAGACCCTTAATGAAACATGAAGAGGGGGTTCATTTTATGGCCATTTTCAGTTCGGACCAAGGTCCAAAAAACAGAGACACAATAGCCTAATAAATCATGCAAAAAAAGGGGACCTAAGAGGGGGTACAATGACAAGTGATACATGGAGGTCCCAAACAGTGTTGAGCCCTTCTTAAATGTTGAAGAAGGGGCTCAAAATAAGCCTATCTACAGTTTTACATCATGCTCCAAAACAGATTACACATAGGCCAAAAATACTATGCAAGATTATGGCATACAAAGGGGTAATGAAGCAAGTGCAAAATGGGGGGTCCCAAACAGGGTAAGACCCTTAATAAAAGATGAAATAGAGCTCAAAAAAATTCCACTTTCAGTTTTGGTCGGAGCTCAAAACAGCAAGCAAAAGGGGCTAAGAAAACTTGCAAAAATGAGCTAGAAAAGAGGGAGAAATCAACTCACCCTTGAAGACCAATCCTTTGCTACCTCTTGGATCAAGAAAAGCTTCCTCCTAGCCTCTGAGAAGACCTCCAAGCTTCTGGAAATGGAAGTGGTGGTGTGGTGCTAGTGTGGTGATGAAGAAAGGGGTGTAGAACTTGGATGTTTTGAGGGATAAAGAGAGAGAATGGAGGGAGATGTGTATGCAAAACTCTTAGCCAATTTTTTGTAACCCTAAAACCAGAGCTGGGCAGTTGGTTATATAGGCCAACGAGAGGAGAAAAAAGGGGGAAAAAATGGAGGGAAAATGCACCAAGTTTCCCTCCAAAAAAGCCCCTCCCGGATACAGATTTTTGGGGGGAAAAAGGTATACAGCTGTAATGTATCAACACTGAGGAAACAAGGCCGGCCAACTATTGGAGCTGTAGGTGGCCGGCCGGCTACCCCCCATGGCCGGTCCGGCCAGAGGTCAAAAAGGCCAAGTTGAATTAGTGGCCGGCCACCACAAATTGAGTGGCCTCCCAGGTGCCCTCAACACAGCCCTGTGGTTCCAAAACTGGCAACTGTAAAACAGGAGAGAGAATAGGCCATTTTTAGGAGGGGTTCAAAGGGTCAATGACAATTACTGGCCGGCCATGTAACATTTGTGTCCTCCCAGGTGTCTACAACACAAATATGGGGTTTGGAGCTAAAGAAAGTAGCCCTAGGGTGGTCAACATTGGCTTAGAAGTGGGAAAAACGGGCGTCGGCAGGCGATGAAGGAATATAACTGGTTGCTGGAACAATTACTGGCCTCCCACCCTTCTACAACCTTCCTGGTGATGAAACAGAGGTACCTCACAAAAATGAACGAAAACCGATGGAAAATGAAGGTTCGGGAGCCGAGACGCGTAGTCCGAGGCCCCGAAAATTGACTTTTAGGCACCGAGAGTGGTGTTCGACCACGAAGTGGGTCTCTCGAACCTCAGTGTCCCTCAAAAGGGAGTAAATAAGATGCATGCCAAAAACCGGAGCAAACGGAGATAGTTAGGCGGTCCCAAACCGAGGCACACGACCTGACGGCTCCGAAAATCGGGAACCGGGCTCCGAAATGGGCAGAATGGCCTACGACCACGAAATGTAGCCCACGGCCACCGAGAGATGGTCTACGAGACCTCTCCCTCCCTTTGGGAAGAGAAACAGAGAAAACCGAGCCTGGTTCGCAAACTGAGGCGAGGCACAGAAAAGCCCGGAAGTCCGGAGGCAGGGCTCACGGCCGAGACTCTGAAACCTCTGGACGAGCACGATATGCAACATCACCAAGCGCTCAATCGGTGACGTCTGAGTCTGAAGGTCGGTCAAAAATGGGGTGTCTACACTTTCTTGATAACCCTTTCAACTAGAAAAAAAAGAAAAAAAAAAGAAAAAGCAGTAAAGTCTGAAAGAGGCGATCGGTGATACCACCGGCGCTGCCACCGACAGAGAGAGAGAGAGAGAGAGAGAGAGAGAGACGCCGCCTTATCTTCCTCCTCTCTTCTCTTTTCTCTCTTGCCTTTTCGCTCTTCTGTATTTGAAAGCAAGAAAAAGAAAAAGAAAAAGAAAAAGAAAGGGAAAAAAAAAAAAACAGAATACCCAAAACGACATTGTTTTGGATATTTGAGCCACTTTCAGGCCAAATTTCTTGAACTATAAAGTATTATTCAATTTATTCTTTTTACAACTTTTTTTAAAATAAATTTTCGGTTAACAAATAAATTTATCAGAGATCTGAAAACCTATGTGACTAGTGATTTACAGGCCAACGACGTGAGATGTGAGAGGACATGACCTTTACTCTCCTAGGCTTTGTTTTTTTTCAGCGGTAGGAGGGACGAAATTTATAATGAGGAGATTGACAGTGAAGGGATTAAGCAAAATTATGTTTGTTTTGACTTTTTCTAACCCACAAACTTTTTTGACTTCTCCCATGCCTATTACACCCTTTTCAACTTTTCCCATACACTATAGTTAGTGATGGAACTGTTAAATTATTTTTATAAAAAAATCTTTAAAAAAATAATTTGTATATTAAAAAAATATCTAAAACAAATATAAATTCTTAGGGTGTGTTTGGTAACGTTTACATTTTCAGTTTATATTTACAAAAAATTTATAAATTGGTTTTTCATAAACTACAAACGCGTTTGGTAATTGACAAAATGTTTAAAAAATTTTAAAAATATAAAAAAGAGTAAGAAATGGCAAGTGGCGGCAGAAGACGGTGGTGGAAAGTGGTGACGGTGGGTGGTGGTGGGTAGCTGGTGGTGGGTGGGTGACGGTGGCGAGTGGTGGGTGGTAGCGAGTGGGTGGTGGTGGCGGGTGGTGGTGGTAGGTGGGTGGCGGATGGCGGGTGGTGGTGGGTGGTAGCGGGTGGGTGGGGTGGGTGACGGTGGCAGGTGGTGGGTGGTGGGGTGGTAGCGAGTTGGTGGTGGTGGTGATGGTGGTGGCGAGGTGGTGGTGGCAGGTGAGTGGCAGATGGTGGGTGGTGGTTGCGGGTAAGTGGCGGGTGGTGGTGGTGGGTGCGTGGGTGACGGTGGCGGGTAGTAGCGAGTGGGTGGTGATGGCGGGTGGTAGTGGCAGGTGGATGGCGGATGGCGGGTGGGTGGTGGTTGCGGGTAGGTGGTGGGCGGTGGTGGTGGTAGGTGGATGGGTGACGATGGCGGGTGGTAGCGAGTAGATGGTGGTGGTGGTGGTGGTGGTGGGTGATGGGTGGTGGTGGCAGGTGGATGGCGGATGGCGGGTGGTAGTGGGTGGTGATGGTGGGTGGGTGGCGGATGGTGGTGGTGGTGGTGGTGGCGGGTAGGTGGCGGGTGGTGGTGGTGGTGTTGGCGGGTGATGGTGGCGGGTGGTAGGTGGTAGCGAGTGGGTGGTGGTGGTAGGCGGGTGGGTGGTGGTGGCAGGCGGGTAGGTGGTAGGTAATGGTGGTGGTGGTAGGTGGTGGGTGGTGGTGGCGGGTGGTGGCTGGTGGTAGATGGTGGTGGCAGGTGGGTGGTGAGTGGTGGTGGCAAGTAGGTGGCGGGTGGTGGTGGCGGGTGGGTGGTGGGTGGTGGCGGGTGGATGGCAAGTGGGTGTGGTGGTAGTGGTGGTGGTGGCGAGTGGGTGGTGGCTGGTGGGTAGTGGTGGCAGCTGGTGGGTGGTGGTGGCAAGTGGGTGGTGAGTGGTGGTGGCAGGTGGTGGTGGGAGGTGGGTGGTGGTGGCGGAAGACGGTGGTGGAAAATGGTAGCGGGTGGTGGCAAGTGTTGGGTGGTAAAAAAAAAAAAAAAACTCAAAACTCAAAACGGAAACACATTTTTTGTGTTTTCATTTTTTGGCCAAATTTATAAACTGAGGCCACTGATTTATAAATTAAAAATTTTACCAAACAAGTTTTTATTTGAGTTTTTTAATTTTTTGTAAATATAAACAGAAAACTGAAAACGTAAGTGTTACCAAATGGCACCTTATTAAATCTATCTATCTATCTATCTATTAAGCAAAAGGGGATTTTTAACGCTTAAGGCCTGTGGGAGGTTCAATATCCCAATCTGAATTTTCTAAATTTTTTATTTAAAAAAAAAAACTCAGCATTTATTAATTTGGTCAAAATCCTCTAATCTGTATTTATTAACTTTTTTCAATCCACATGTCTTTTTACATGCCTACATTTATTGATGTGATCAAAATTCTCTAATCAGCATCTAAAATCCTCTCATACAAATAATTATACATACAATCCGTATATAGTTACTGCAGTATCATTTTTCAATATCTCCCATACACTATGATTAGTGATAAGATTGTTAAATTATTTTTATAAAAAATCTTTAAAAACATAATTTATATATTAAAAAAAATCTAAAACAAACATAACTCCCATAATTTATCTATCTATATTATATAAGTAAAAAGGGATTTCTAATCACAAGTCTTATGGGAGTTTCAATATCTCAACCTAAAATTTCTAATTTTTTGATTTTAAATAATTAATAAAATCCTTTAGCTCTCATCCAAGCAAAAAAATAAATAATAATTAATTAATTAATTAATATCTCTTGATTTATGATTTTCAAATGAAAAGTATATCAAATATATAAAATAAAAATTAGAAAGTATACCAATCCATTTCAAAATTCAAATTTGAGAGGCAGCAAATATGGAAAACATTCTATTAATTTAAATTTAAAATTATAATGATCTATCCAATAATATATAAGTTTTAAATAATGATATATTCCATGATTTATCTATATATCTATATACTATTATAGTTGCAAAATATTATCATTTCGTTAAGGTTGAAAGTTGTAATTCTTTTTTCGTATATATTTTTTATTTTATTTATTTTTTTGTTAATACGTGTTACAATATGATTGATCTATAAATTAATTTTATATTCTTCAAAGAAAATTTCAAATTTGGATTCTTACTTAAATTATGTTACTATAATTGGAATGAGATCAATATTCATTCCTTAAATTTTGCATCCTTTATTAAATTATAAAATAAAATTTCAAATTTAAATTCTTCTTGAAAATCTATTAGTACAATTAGAATAAGATCAATATTCATATGTGTCAAAATAATGTGTCATAATATTATTGGTCTAAATATAATTTGTTTCAAATACATGTGTTCAAATTATTAATTGCTATTAATTTTTTTTCTTTTATTGTTTTAAATTTTATATAAAAAAAAATTATATCACTCTAACTTGAACAATAATATTTTTTAATATAATTTTTTTTTTTAGAAAAGAACAAAACATAACTTTTTTAGTACTTACCAAACATGGTGGATTTTGTTAGATTTTGTTTTTTTTTTTTTAATTGCAATTGTCAATTAAAGAAATTAAAATAAAGAATAAATATATCTTTGGCTCAAATTGTTAAAAAGTTAGTTTTGCTAAAATAAATTAGAAAGAAATGTTGATTTTTTTTTTATTCATTAAAAGTGATAGTTTGCTGAACTTTTTTATTTAAAAAAAAAAAGGGAGGTGATAATTTATTGTTCATCTAAAATTATTTTCAGATTAAATGAAAATACCATATTTAAATTTTAAATTTCTTATATTTTTTTATTCAAATACTTTTATTTTGAAAGAATTTTGTTTTTATTCTATTTAATATTTTATTGTAACTATTAAATTAAAAATAATTTGAAAAAAATCATATTTAAATTATTTATGCCATTATAAAAAGGAAATTTTTTTAATATTAACTTAGTGGTAGTTTGGGAAGTGCTAAATAAGTATAACTTTTTACTTTTTACAAAAATATGTATTGAAAAATAGAGATCTGATGTGACCCAAAAAGGATAATTAAGTATTTTTTTTACTTTTTACTAAAAAATTATAGAAAAGTAGAGATGTGATGTGACTAAAAAAAGATAAAAAAATAAAAAAATGAAAAAAGAAAAAAGAGTGAACTAATATGACATTTCCCAAACAACCCTGTATTTGATGATCCCTTTTTAAAAAGTGTATTTTTTAAATATTTTCAAAAAAAAATTATATTGAAAATCTTAAGTATATTGCTTTTTCTTTTGTCCATTAATATTGAATTTTTAATTAACTTTATTTATTATTTTAAAAAATAAATTAGCAAATAATTTATATATTTATATATATAATTTTGTTTTGGTTGATCAGGTTATTATTTGCTGTTTCTGCCCAAATCCACTCAAATTTAATTTGAATTTTTAAATTTCTACATAGATTCTCACTTAATTAAAAACTATATAGTCCAATCTTTAAAAAAATTTAAACTCGACTCAAGTTGCTTGGATTGAGCCCACCTAAGTTTGCAATTCTAGAAAGAAAGGTTGAAAGTTACATGATGAAATTTGTGACAAATTAAAAAAAAATAAATTGTGATAAAATTATGAGACTTAAATTGTAAATTTCAATCTTCTTTGTTTTCATAATTTGCATATAAAAATTTAACTATTTATATTATTTTGTATAAAACTGTATTATTATTTTTGTTACAGGTCGTGCATAGCACCAGTTACCACTAGTATAATATATAGATATAGATAGAAGGGATAACTATTATTTTCAAAATAATTAAATAAGTATGGGAGAAGTGGAGGTTGAAAGTTACATGATGAAATTTGTGACAAATTAAAAAAAAAAAAAATTGTGATAAAATTATGAGACTTAAATTGTAAATTTCAATCTTCTTTGTTTTCATAATTTGCATATAAAAATTTAACTATTTATATTATTTTGTATAAAACTATATTATTATCTTTGTTACATGTCGTGCATAGCACCGGTTACCACTAGTATAATATATAGATATAGATAGAAGGGATAACTATTATTTCCAAAATAATTAAATAAGTATGGGAGAAGTTAAAAAGGGGAGATAATTATTATTTCCAAAATAATTAAATAAGAATGGGAGAAGTTGAAAAAGGTGTGTATGGGAGAAGTCATTAAGTGCTGAGAATATTTTTTTTTTAAATCAAAAAATCAAGAAATTAAGATTGAGATATTGAAGCTCCCACAAGACTTGTGAGTTAGAAATCCTCTTTTCCTTATATAATACTAGCCTATTACCCGTGCTATGCACGGGATAATTATAGATATTTATATTTGTTTTAAATTTTTTTAATATATAAATTATGTTTTTTAAGATTTTTTATAAAAATAATTTAACAATCTTATCACTAACCATAGTGTACAGGAGAAATTAAAAAGGTCACTGCAATAACTATGCACGGGTTGTATCTATAATTATTTGTATGAGGGGTTTTTAAATATTAATAAGGGATTTCGACCAAATTAATAAATGCAGGCATGTGGATTGAAAAAAATTAATAAATACTGATCAGGGGATTTTGACCAAATCAATAAATGCTGAGTTTTTTTTTTTAAATCAAAAATTTAGAAAATTAATATTGAGAGATTGGAGCTCTCACAAGATTTGGGGTTTAGAAACCCCATTTTCCTTAATATATTTACTAGCCTATCACCCGTGCTATGCACGAGATAATTGTAGATACTTATATTTGTTTTAAATTTTTTTTAATATATAAATTATGTTTTTTAAGATTTTTTATAAAAATAATTTAACAATCTTATCACTAACCATGGTGTATATGAGAAATTAAAAAGGCTACTGCAGTAACTATGCACGGGTTGTATCTATAATTATTTGTATGAGGAGATTTCAAATGCTGATTAGGGATTTTGACCAAATCAATAAATGCAAGCATGTGGAAAGACATGTAGATTGAAAAAAAGGTTAATAAATGCTGATCAGGAGATTTTGACCAAATCAATAAATGCTGAGTTTTTTTTTTAAATAAAAAATTTAGAAAATTAAGGTTGGGAGATGGAGCTCTATGTGAATTGTAATTTAGATACTTATATTTGTTTTAAATTTTTTTTAATATATAAATTATGTCTTTTTAGATTTTTTATAAAAATAATTTAACAATCTTATCACTAACCATAGTGTATGAGAGAGGTTGAAAAGGGTACTTTAGTAACTATACACAGATTGTATCTATAATTATTTGTATGAGGGGATTTTAAATGTTGATCAGGGGATTTTGACCAAATTAATAAATGTAGGCATGTGGAAAGACATGTGGATTGAAAAAAGTTAATAAATGTTGATAAGGGGATTTTGACCAAATCAATAAATGCTGAGTTTTTTTTTTTTTTTAATAAGAAATTTAGAAAATTCAGATTGGGATATTGAAACTTCCACAGGCCTTGGGGTTAAAAACCTCATTTTGCTTAATATATGGTATAGCATAGATAGATAGATGAATAGATAGATAGATAGATAGATATATATATATAGATTATAAGATGAAAGAAATAAAGTGCTATCTTATTATAATGGAGGAGATCTTATAAAAAAAAGTGTAGACATGATTGCCCTCCTATTTTATTGTGTTTACAATTATCTATATATGTGAATTGTGATTTTTAAATTTTCTTTTTTTTAAATGTCTTTTTTTTTTCTTTTTTATATTATATTAAAGTTTAATATTTTGATAATAATCATATGTATTGGACTTTTCAAGAATTTTTTTTTATGCTTGTTCTTAATGCATTAAAGTGTTATTATGAGGGATAATAATCATATGTGTTGGGACTTTTCAGGGAATTCATATGTGTTGGATTTCAAAGAAATTTTTTTATGCTTGTTCTTAATGCATTAAAGTGTTATTATGAGAGTAAGACTTGGGAGTTGGGAGAAGTTAATAAATGTTAAGATATTTTTTTTTTAAATCAAAAAATCAAGAAATTTAGATTGGAAGATTGAAGCTCCACAAGGCTTGGGGTTAAAAATCCCCTTTTGCTTAATATATAGTATAGATATTAAAGTTTGATATTTTGATAATAATCATATGTGTTGGACTTTTCAAGGAATTAAATGTCTTTTTTTTTATTATATTATATTAAAGTTTAATATTTTGATAATAATCATATGTGTTGAATTTTTTAAGAATTTTTTTTTATACTTGTTCTTAATGCATTAAAGTGTTATTATGAGAGCTAATAATCATATGTGTTGGGACTTTTCAAGAAATTCATATGTGTTGGATTTCAAACAATTTTTTTTATGCTTGTTTTTAATGCATTAAAGTGTTATTATGAGGGTAAGACTTGAGAGTTGGAAGAAGTTAATAAATGCTAAGATTTTTTGTTTTTTTAAATCAAAAAATCAGGAAATTTAGATTGGGAGATTGGAGCTTCCAAAAGGTTTCGGGTTAAAAGCCCCATTTTGCTTAATATATAGTATAGATTACAATTATCAATATATGTGAATTGCAATTTTTAAATTTTTTTTTTTAAATGTCTTCTTTTTTTCCTTTTTTATATTATATTAAAGTTTAATATTTTGATAATAATCATATGTGTTGGATTTTTCAATGAATTAAATGTCTTCTTTTTTTTATTATATTATATTAAAGTTTAATATTTTGATAATAATCATATATGTTGGACTTTTGAAGAAATTTTTTTTATGCTTATTCTTAATACATTAAAGTGTTATTACGAGGGATAATAATCATATGTGTTGGGACTTTTCAAGAAATTCATGTTTTGAATTTTAAAGAATTTTTTTTATACTTGTTCTTAATGCATTAAAATGTTATTACGAGGGTAAAACTTAGTGGTTGGAAGAAGTTAATAAATGTTAAGGTTTTTTTTTTTTTTTTTTTGTAAATCAAAAAATCAAGAAATTTAGATTGAGAGATTGGAGCTCCCACAAAACTTGGGGGTTAAAAACCCCCTTTTGCTTAATATATAGGATAGATATAGATACTAGTCTATCACCCGTGTTATGCATGAGATAATTATAGATATTTATATTTGTTTTAGATTTTTTTTAATATATAAATTATGCTTTTTAAGATTTTTTATAAAAATAATTTAACAATCTTATTACTAATCATAATGTATGGGAGAAGTTGAAAAATGTACTGCAGTAACTATACACGGATTGCATCTATAATTATTTGTTTGAGGGGGTTTTAAATGTTAATCAGGAGATTTTGACCAAATCAATAAATGCAGGCATGTAGAAAGACATGTAGATTGAAAAAAGTTAATAAATGCTGATTAGAGGATTTTGACCAAATCAATAAATGCTGAGTTTTTTTTTTTTTTTAAATAAAAAATTTAGAAAATTCAGATTGGGATATTGAAGCTCCTGCAGGCCTTGGGGGATAAAAACCTTTTTTTGCTTAATATATAGTATAGATGAATAGATAGATAGATATAGATAAATAGATAGATTAATGAAATGCCCAGTGCAATTTTTTTTTTTTTTTTTTTTTTTTTTTTGAGGTAATTGCGACATGTTTTTTTTAATAAGAATTTATATTTATTTTAGATATTTTTTTAATATACAAATTATTTTTACAGTGTAATTTTTTTTTTTTTTGGCAATTGCAACCTCTTATTTTTTAATAAGAATTTATATTTGTTTTAGATATTTTTTTAATGTAGAAATTATTTTTTTTTAGATTTTAATGAAATGCAAAGTATAATTTTTTTTTCTTCACAATTGTAACATGTTATTTTTTAATAATAATTTATATTTGTTTTAGATATATTTTTAATATACAAATTATTTTTTTTAAGATTTTAATGAAATGCACAGTATAAATTTTTTTTTTTTTGCAACTTGTTATTTTTTAATAAAAATTTATATTTATTTTAGATATTTTTTAATATACAAATTATTTTTTATAATGTAATTTTTTTCTCTTTTTTTTTTCACAATTGCAACATGTTATTTTTTAATAAGAATTTATATTTGTTTTAGATATTTTTTTAATATACAAATTATTTTTTTTTAGATTTTTTATAAAAATAATTTAACAATTTCATTATTAATCAAAGTATATGAGAGAAGTTGAAAATGTATGGAAAAAGTCAAAAAGGCTTGTGGGTTGGGAGAAGTCAATAACTACTGGGTTTTTTTATAAAAAAAATCAAAAAATCAGAAAATTAAAATTGAGATATTGGAGCTCCCACAAGGATTGTGGGTTAAAAATCCCCTTTTCCTTATATAATACTAGCCTATCACCCGTGCTATGCACGGGATAATTATTGATATTTATATTTGTTTTAGATTTTTTTTAATATAGAAATTATGTTTTTTAAGATTTTTTATAAAAATAATTTAATAATCTTATCACTAATCATAATATATGGGAGAAGTTGAAAAGGGTACTGCAGTAACTATACACGAATTGTATCTATAATTATTTGTTTGAGGAGATTTTAAATGCTGATTAGGGAATTTTGACCAAATCAATAAATGCAGACATATGGAAAGACATGTGGATTGAAAAAAATTAATAAATGCTGATCAGAAAATTTTAACTAAATCAATAAATGTTGTTTTTTTTTTAAATAAAAAATTTAAAAAATTCAGATTAGGATATTGAAGCTCCCACAAACCTTGGGGGTTAAAAACCCCCTTTTTAAATGTCTTATTTTTTTTCTTTTTATATTATATTAAAGTTTAATATTTTGATAATAATCATATGTGTTGGACTTTTCAAGGAATTAAATATCTTTTTTTTTAATTATATTATATTAAAGTTTAATATTTTGATAATAATCATATGTGTTGGATTTTTCAAGAAATTTTTTTTATGTTTGTTCTTAATGCATTCAAGTTTTATTATGAGGGATAATAATCATATGTGTTGGGACTTTTCAAAGAATTCGTATGTGTTGGATTTCAAAGAATTTTTTTTATGCTTGTTCTTAATACATTAAAGTGTTATTATGATGGTAAGTCTTGGGAGTTGGGAGAAGTTAATAAATGCTAAGATTTTTTTTTTAAATCAAAAAATCAGAAAATTTAGATTGGGAGATTGAAACTCCCACAAGACTTGGGGTTAAAAACTCCCTTTTGCTTAATATATAGTATAGACATAGACATATATATAGATATAGATAGATACTCCCTCTGTTCCAAAATAATAATCCTTTTTGAAAAGTTTGAGTTTTTGTAGTAGTATAATTATTACACTTTAAAAAAATTAATTTTTCAAAATTACCATTTGATAGGATATTTTTTAAGGAATATTAATTATCATAATTATACTTTTTGTATTGTTAATAAATTTAAAATAAGGATAAAATAAGAAATTAATATTATTTTAATTATTAAATTTTTTAAAAAAACTAATATTTTATAATAATAAAAAATTAATATTTTAAAACGTAGCGAGTAGTTAATTATCGTTGACCCATCCAAATCCAGGGAATGTGACGCTACTCTCAAGCTGTCTGCCCCATTTTTTCGTGGGGTTTAGTTTTCATTCATATCTTATATCTTTACAATTTTATATATATATATATATATATTTATGAATTTTAATTTAGATTCGCACAAATAATTTAAATTATTTATTTTATAGATGTTGCAATAAAGGTTGTTTATACAAAAAAATTAATTTTATCAAATAGTAATAAATATAAAAACAAATTATATTTTGTTTTATAAAATAGATAGAGAGTTTTTTTCATAAATCTCATTTCTAAGAGTTTTATTCCATCCAATCTATGTTCTTTTTTATTATTTCCTTAGATTCTATTTGAGATAAGAAGACCAAAACACCATCAATTTCTCTTGTCTCTATTAATGTTGATATTTAATGTTGATTGTCATTACGTTTTGGTAGTTCCTATGACCATTCATATTCTCCATATCTTCACTCTAAAAAAAATGCATACTTACACACCACTATTTAATGTTAATATATATTACACATAAAAAATTAAACGTGGTTTTTTTATTGATTGTCATTATGTTTTGGTAGTTTTCATGCATCCAAATGTTGACTGTACGTGATGACGTGAATGTGAATATTCACATCAGATGACGTTGTGATGAAAACGATGTCAAGATTCACATCAGCATTGCATCAAATTACACAACTGTAAGTCTCAACTTTCCTTTGAATATAAACATAACTATACGTGATGACATAAATGTTCACATTAGATGACGTGAATGTGAATGTTCACAGCAGATGACGTTATGATAAAGGTGATGTTAAAGTTCATATCAACATTGCATCAAATTACACAACCATAAATCTCAACTTTCATTTGAATATAAACATAACTATACGTGATGGCGTAAATGTTTACATTAGATGACATGAATATGAATGTTCACATCAGATGATATTGTGATAAAGGTGATGTTAAGGTTTACATCAACATTGCATCAAATTACACAACCACAAACCTTAACTTTCATTTGAATATAAACATGACGTGTGAATATTCACATCAGATGACGTTGTAATAAAGGTGATGTGAAGGTTTATATCAACAATGCATCAAATTACACAATCAAAACCCTCAACTTTCATTTGAATATAAACATCATGTGAATATTCATAATAAAAATGGGGCAATTATATTATGTGTTGTCAATTACATGATGTTGATATTTAATATTGATTGTCATTACTAATGGTAATCACAATCACAAAAAGGGGGGAATATAACATATTATCACTGTTTAAAAGTAAGAATGTTCATATGTTGTGAACGTTCACATCACTATATTAGATGAGAGA